>MQUG01000334.1:0-91878 GCA_007213375.1 Steinernema feltiae | reverse complement strand
GCTTAGTAGTCATCACACAGCCGAAGATATCAATGTAGGCTATTTTGGTAGAGAAGGAACTGAGAAAGTAGCTCTCTTTGTGAATCATCGTGACAGGTCTAAACCAAACAAAACGTAAGGAGTGTCAGCACACTGTTGGATACCTGAGCGAACGTTTGACTCCTTCCTGTACGGTCTCCAGGAAAGATATCACCATTTCCAAGAGACCGAGGGTTGTAAGCTTCCCTGTCATCACGTCTGCGCACACAACCACAAAATGCTTCACAAGGTCGGCGATTTGATTCAAGTCTTCGTGCTCAATCCGCACGCTCGTGTCTTGTGACTCGTGTGCCCAAGCGTCAACAGCGCTACGCAAATCGTCGTTGGGAGTTTTTGTGCGAAGAGCTCCCTGATTCCCGAAAACGTCCCTTAAAGCGGAATAGATAAACGATCGAGTCGATCGCTCTCATGACTAACTTGTAACATAGCGTCTTTATCCTTGTAAGCGCTTCGATCTGCCGTTCGTACCATCCAATAGAAAACGATTCAAGTCCGTCCAAAACGTCGTTCAAGCATCCGATGTCGCAAGGACGACTCTTGACAGTCAATTCCAGAATTGCCAACAGACGCTCTTGCCAAGTCTTCATTTTCAAGAAGTCGATGACTTGTTCATCGTCATGTTTTTTGCCCTTTTGCACGTCCAGCGTTTTCGGATATCGTTTTTCTAAATTACGGTATAACAACTGTAAATCGACATAAAACACTAACCTATCCTTCGAGACACAACTTCACCAGAGAGGGATTTGCGCAATATGTAAAACAACGGCTCTGGATTGTTCTTAGCGATGTGAGTCAGCAACTGTAAGGCTAATGACGATGCGCCTTTCTGCTTCGATAGATTGATCAATTCGTTCAGCCTGAATCACAAATACCACCAATATAGAGCATCTGTTACAGTAATAGCTACTTACCAGATGATCCAATTTGCGGAAGGAACACATTCAACAGAGCTCTTCACGATCCCTTCCATCTTGCTGATAGCTTCGGACGAACAAGTCAAAGTCATTCGTTTCAGCAGCCAGAGGAGCTTCGCAATATACTTTCTGGATCTAGTTTCCACTCGCGCACAGTTGAGGAAGCAATGCATTGCTTGTATTCCGGACTTTTCATCGTTAGGATCACGATCGTACATCTTTTCGAGGTGGTCGCCCCAACACTTCCACACGTAATTGCAAGTGAAAGATGTCGACTGATTGTAAACTTTGCCAGCAGTTATGAATGTTTTAGCCGCCTCGTCGTCTCTGAAACCGGAACTAAACACCACAACCTAAAGGCAAATCAACTCACTTGTCCAGCTTTGACAAAACAGCCCCGTTCAAAGAGAAAATACGAGAATTCTCCTCGGCCGTCATCTGATCGAGCGTCGTAGTCTGCAATAAGCTTAAAGCTTCTAACAAATGATTGTCGCCTTCGGTGAAGTGGGTTTCTGACAGAGCCTTGATCACGATGCTTCGCGTGCTCCCCATTTTCAGTAAAGTCTTCAAATGCTCGGCACACTTTGCGCTCGCGTCGGTACGCATTACTTGTGGCAGCGTGTGTAGCCTTAAAAAACGAATAAACTATTGCTAGAGCAAGATAGATTGATTACATATTGAGATGCTTTAGGGCCTGCGCATACTGATTGGATTGACGGAACACTTTCGCCAAACCCAAAACAGTTTGAGAGTACGTATTCAAGTTCTGAG
The DNA here is from genome assembly GCA_007213375.1 of Steinernema feltiae. Lineage (NCBI taxonomy): Eukaryota > Metazoa > Nematoda > Chromadorea > Rhabditida > Steinernematidae > Steinernema > Steinernema feltiae. Next base: position 90,154 of record MQUG01000334.1, on the reverse strand, counting down.
CGAACAGATCCTCAAGAGCAGGCGTTATCACTAGTGGCTCTACATGTGGTTGTGAGCCTGTTTTTGCCGTTTGGCGGGAAGCATTACTGCTTGGAGACGGGCTCGCGGAAACGGGGGAACTGACAGTAAAACTGTGAGTTGATGAGCTTGCAGTCAATTCTTTTGGTTTCTGCTTTTCCAATCTTTCCGCATACTTTCGCTCAAGATCAATTTCCAGACGTTCCCTTCCTTCTTGCTCTATTCGGTCAAAGTGGAAGAGTCGCCATGTTACTATTTCAGTTGAAGCTCCAAGGTCATCAATCAAGGAAAGCTGGCGATTTCTGAAAAGCTGGTAAATGGACCATGATTTTCGAGCATTCGAACCTCCACGTCTTCACGAGAGCTTTTATCTCAATCGCTTGCTGAGTGCCATCTCCAATACGTTCTCTGACATCAGCTGACTGCCGTCCATTCTTGAGCATTGTTAAATTCCTTGCGATAACTGAACCTTCATGACACTCTTGAAGCAACTGGGCTTGCTGAAAACAAAAACGACCGTCTGTTGAGCTCTGGGGTAAAGCTTACTCTCAACAAGTTCATATGCGAGTGCGATACGACACTGGGCAACTGCCTCCATGCTTGAAGAATATACAGCGAAGCTTCTTTCTCGATCAACTCCACTTCAGCTCGAGTGCCGTCGTCGTACTTATCACAAGCCTATCAACACAATTAAAAATTACCGGTGATGTTAGATCTTACGGTAATATTCGCCATTGCGTTGTAAATCGAATACATCGGCATCTCATCCTCGGGTATTGATCCACCAAACATATCAATGCAATCTTTAGCCAGGGTCCACTCGCTTAGCTGAACCGCAGCTTCAACATAAAGTGTTGGATAGAAAGCATTTTCGCGGTTCGCGTAGTCAAACGTGCTCGACCATTCACCAAGAGATTTCAAAGATCTGAAAGGATATACTCAAAATCCAATTTGAACATTTGCGCTCACTCAATCCAGTTATCACTCCATTGCCGCACTTCTTGGCGAACTGCAAGAGGGTAGGAGCCAAACGAGAAATGCGCATATTGGGTTTCGGAGCTTTTCCATTTTTTAATGAGTTCTTGGGTTTCGATCTTCGCAAGGGCAACGTCTCCGAGGTTTTTAAGCTGAATGAGTCGGCTCGTGTCTTCGAAGAACGAGCGTCTTTCCCAAATCATCTCCAACTGATCTTGTTCGTTCAACTTTTGATAGATTATGCGCAGTGCGTCATAGAGCTCGATTTGTCTGATAACAGACCCTGTTTCAGGGGCCATATGAGCATGCAACAACGAGGTCTTTCCCAGTCTGGACATTTCCTCCTCAAAATGCAAAAGTGCGCGATGCCAGTCGTTGTGGGAAGACGCGAGATAGCTAAAAGGAATCAAACAGATCACGTTGTAAATTCTACAAATCGATTTTTACCTAATAAGCTGGTTTGGCATATTTAAGCGTGGACTAAACTTAAGGAAGGCGTCCAAGAAACAACGTATTACGGAGATTCCACAATCCTTCTGAACAGCATGTGACCCAGAAGCCAAGAACTGGCAAGCCAGAGGCCCAATCTTTAAACGTTCTTCGTGGTTGAAGGAGGACCACATTGATGTAAACATCTATAACAGAAGGTTGTCTTTGTTAATAACAGAACGCAAACCTTGATCCAGCTGCTTGAAGCAAGGAAGCTTACAGCGGGGGGCGCGAGTTCAACATCTTGAAATGCCCGCGCGACAGCGGCGGTCAGTTGTCGACGCTTTTGGCACTCTCGGACGAGGACGATAGCGAAGATCAGGGGCGCGACGAGCATCGAAACTGCTTTTTTTATCGAAACATCGAAATTTTTTACAGTTGATTTACGGATTTGATCGTCATTGTGGCGGTAGCGGTGGTGGTTGCGGCGGCGATCATCTGCGCGCATCTGACTCCTTCCCATCCTTCGTCGCAGATGCAGTACGTCGTTTCCGTACTGATGACGAATGTGCACTGGCCGTGTTCGCCGCACCTGGTCCTATCACATCCTACAAACCATTTATCTGTAACAAGTTCAAAAACATCTTTCTAACCTGCTTGCGCATAGACGAGGATACTGATAGAAGATACTGAATCCGGAGACATCCGCTGATCCCAAACAGCCATAAATCTGAAGAGCACATCGTTCATAAGAAATCAGGAAGACGAAGAACGAACCTTCCGCGCAAGTCTTCATCGTTGCAGCAAACGCCCCAGTAGAAAGCGGTATCAAGCCTACGAATTACGTCACAGGATCGTAAATCTGGATTTTCATAAACGACAACGACCGAATATAAGAATGACTGCAAGAGTTCGCGATTTGCTAGGATTCGCTCTTCCAGATACTTCAGCATCTGGCACAGTATCGGCAAACCGCATTTGTAAGCAGAGTCGTCACGGAATTTCAAAAACTGATCAGCAATCTAAAGTGAAATGGTCGCAAATTCTAAGGAACAGAATAGGAAACTGACCTTCACCAGAATGGCTAGAATTTTGTCACAGACGCCTCGTTCTATCATAACGATTAACACTGCGCGGCAGAGATTCTTCCGAGTTTCAACCGACATCCGGGCTAGCTGCGTGCACAACAGTTCCATAGCAATGCAGCACGTCTCTGCTGTCATGTATTCTCTGGGTTCACCACCTGATCGTCCAGACGAAATGCTGCTTCCGGACTGTTTTGGGACCAATCCATCAACATGATCTTTCACCATTTTGTGGAACATCTTCATAAAGGGCGCGAAACACATTGTTTCCAAAAACCCTTCGTTATTCGTGGTCATAAGTTTCAACATGTAAAGAGGAGCTACAACCGTCTGTAGCACAGAAGGAGACGATCTTAACTTCAGAGTTGAATGGAGGAACATTTGCTAACACGTACCTTTCAAACGCAATGCAACTGTCATTTATGAAGCGAATCAGTCCCTTATTCAAAACTTCCAGTTCCACAAGACCTGTCTTTGTGCACTTTGTTCTCTCCATCAGTCGTTTAAGCAATTCATACAAGGCCCTCAATATCTAAAAGACTAGTTGAAAGTCAATGTAGAGCGGCATTCCCACTAACCGATGCTTGATTTGAAGTTACACAAATAGTCAACGCTCGTTGCAAAGGTTGTACGATGTTCACAACCATTTGCCTTGGAATAATAGCAACCAACGAAGAGAGCACTTCAACTCCAACTTGACTCTGCACGATTTGTTGAGGGGATGGAGAAGGATTATCATGAGCAAGCCGTAGCTTCTCGTAGCTAAAACAAGCTTAATTAACACTTTTGAGGTCTGCTATGAAACTCACGAAACGTTGTTTATATTGGCTGTGAGTCCCCAAACCTCGGGCTTCAACGCAGCTTTCAATAACATCAAAGTTCGCTTGTTGAGAGCATCAGCTGCTTGAGTGGCTTGATTGGGCGGTTGGGTCTGCAGCGCAAGTTGCTCTCCAGTTTGTGTTACAACCCTTATGAGCATATTCAGCGTCTGATCCGCAAAGTGTCTCTCTAATGGACGATGAATTTCTTCGTTGCCACCAGCCGCAAGGCTACTTGTCGTTGGTATCATTGTACCGGTGAAAGAACGATGAGGACTGTAAGAACGTATCCGAGCGCACATCTCAACATCCGCATTCGTAGTGTCCCTTGTCAGGTCAATTTCCATTTCTCTGTTGTCTTGATGAAACGCTTTCATCAACCCACCGTGCACCTGAATGTGGAGGATTACCGCAAGCAGCAAGCTATTCGGCTTGCCTGCAGAACAATTTTCCTGTTGATTGCAAATTTATCGATGATATGAGCAATCAGAAGATGGCCAGTATACTTGACGGTGATGTCTGACGGCCCTTGTGCTTGAAGACATGGCCACGCAAATACCATAAAAATGCGTAGGCGTCCGACTTGCTTCCTAGAAGTGAAGAGAGTATAGAATGATCAACCTCAATCATTTCCTACAGTTTATGATTGTACTCGTGTATGTGATGAGGACAGTGCTGCACGAGTAGAATGCAGAACTGGTACATTCCAATGAGCATCGAATCGCACATGTCCATCCGACAGACGTCTATAATCTTTCTCACCAACACGGAGATGATGTTGTTGTCGTCAATTTCATCGGGATTCGGACCTGCTCCAATCACCTCATCTGCGTCATATCGTTCGAAAGCGTAAGCGAAACAAGGAACTACAATGTACTGCATGAATCGCGCTAGCTCGTTGTTGACCGCAGCGGCCTTTGGATTTTCTGAAAACTGCTCGACAACATGGAAGAACGTCGACCGTCTCCAATACAGCGGGAACGTCTGAATGCAGAGATTTCAAATGAATGTTGCTGTCAACGCAAATTACCGGTATGATGTGTTCGCTGATGTACTGTCGGAAGAAAACAAAATCGCTAATGAATTTGTGAGCGAAAAGATTAATTATTTCACACAGCAGAGGGATGTCGTCGATGTTGTTTCTATAAGCCATAGGATACGGTAACCACGAGTATGAAGAGAACATACCGGTAATACACTAGCAGCAAACTCACTACAATCTTTGGTACGCGGAACTTGGTTTCATCGACGTAATCCACAATCGGCTTGTCTTTCTCGCTCTCCAAGCGTGGGTGATGTTTCATTGAATAGCGGTGCACAAATGCCGGATCGCTCCAAAGCTTGCGAACTGAAGCGACCAATTCCTCCGATCCTGCCCACCATTCTTGGTGATTTTTCACTACCACCCACAGTATACTGAGCGTTGCTAACTCGTATTTCATAGGCATTCCGTGATCGGTACGACGAACCCACTCCCCCTTGGACTAAAATTTAAGAAATTTAGTAACGAAGTCCTTGAGAAACAGACCAGAACCTCTTCACTTAGAAGTCGACTAAGCAACGCAGTGTCATTGATGAAGACTATTCGAAGAGGCAGCGAGGCTTCATCCTTCATGAATGCCTAAACATTTCAATATGAAAGAATTGATTTTAGATGCAAGAAATACCACAAAGAGTCTCCAAATCGGTTCATTCAGCACGTTTTCTTCGTTGAGTAAAAACGTGATCGCATGATTCGCATGCTTGTTGAGATACGCCCTCAACTTCGGCCTCCAATCCACTCCTGGCATCGCTAGTTCAGCATCTGACGTCGCAATCAAAGGGACGAGGACAGAAATCCAGCGCAGAGGATCCTGGGATTCGCTCCGGCAGAGCAAATCTAGCAAGTACGAGCATCCAATAAACTCCATCTTCATGCGGCTTTCTTGAAAACTGGAGGAATTCATTGAAGCACACGTTGAAGTAGATTTCGGTCGCAAATCCTTGAGAGAGATTGTGGACGTACACGATTCGTTTCATCAACGTGTCTTGCAAATTCGGCTCCTCCGTAAAATCCTTCGAAATCAGCTGCATTTCGCGGTGAATTAAGTGCCTTCCTTCCGGACAATACTCGAGAACATTCATGGCCTGTTCATAAGCCGCATCTTGAAGCTTTTGGTGACCGTACACTGCGGTCTTAAACACGATCTGTAAGAGTTGCAAGTGGACTTCGATCCTCCTGTCAACGCGCATCCGCTCTTCTTTTGTAGTGTACGGTATGCCATCAACGAGAACGATGTGATTGAGGCTTTTCACCAAGTCTTCTGGTTCCAAAATTCTTTTCTTGGTCGATTGCTCAGCAAACTTCAACATATCCTCCAATCGCAGCTTCTGAAAGAAGGAAAGGAATCAAACACTATAAATGAAAGAACTAACTAATTGAAGCTAGTTTCAGAGGCATTAAGCGATCGTAAGAGTTCGAATAGGGGTGCTCCAGCGATGGCACTCCAGTTGAGTAATTTGGCAACTTTTCGAGTATGTCTTCATCAGCCTCGCAGAGCAAAATGAGATTCTTCAAAAAGCGTTCGTGAACATTGTCGTTAAAGTCAAACTCGAGGACGGGTTCTTTTTGGGTGTAAACATAGGCGTACGCCTCCTTGAAATGAAGAAAATATGAAACCGCTACGTTCAAAAGTATAATTTACCAGAAACCCGACTTGATAGCAGGCCGACATGCTCATGAACAACTGAGATCCCCTCTGAAGTACTTGACGGAGTCGATCCGTTTGAATTTGAAGAAGGAGTGATACCGAGCTGTTAGTTATTTCAGCCATTTCTTCAAGAATTTCCACCACCTGTAACACAATTGTGTCCACTTGTTACAACAGAATACAAACCTGCACGCGCACAAACGTAATTGGATCTGCTAGGTGCTCCAACAGCCTATTGATTACAGAAGCAGCAATAGTGTACTGTTTAGCAGACAATCCATCGAACGAAGATTGCTCATCCTCAAAGGTCTGACCAGAAAAGCATCTAATCAACAGCGCGCGCATGGCCTTCCTTGCCATTTCAATGGTGCCGAAAGATACCTCATCGTTCAACCCAAAAAACACCTGAAAACAGTTGTCTATGGAGAGTTGTCTAACTTAAGTCGCACTCACTTCTATTATCCCACTGATGATTTGAACAACGTGTTCATGAATAACCGCTAGAGGGTACGTGGCAATGATGTGTAGAAGAGCACAACAACCCCCGTGCCGCGCGTACCACTGTGTTTCATAGCACAAACTGACCATACTTTCCATGACGTAACCGTAAAACGGTAGTTTCGTAGCCTAAGATTTGAATTATTTCCCTCTGTAGAATCGTTTCCCAACTTACAACTGCTTCTGACTTACTGAACTGCAGAGCGGTTTCATGAAGTACTTCTAGAGCGACAACAGCTGGCTTCGTAAACTCCAAATGAGCATCAGCAAGGACTTCGGCGATAGCATCAACCAAGATCATACCATCCAAACAGCAGCGCTGTTCAAATTCAGAACGGAGTCCTATAAAGGGTTGCACTACATTACCCATAAAGGAGCTTAAAACATACCTTCACGACGCTCCAGAACCAGGAGAACAGAGAGAAACCGTACAAGAAGGGAAGAACTTGTTCCTGCAAATCACGTGAAGCCACACACACTAAACGGAATGTCATTAGAAAATACCGTAACCAGCTTTGAAACAAACTTATAATTGCAGTCAAAACTTTTGTGTACATTTCACGTGCTTTGGTGTTTGTAGAGCGGAAGGGTACATCAAGTGACGGTATGGGAAACGAAGAAGCTTCTGTTTCGTTGATCTGCTTCTAAATGATTCAAGTTTTCAAAATATAAACAAAACCCTCAAGTACCATAATCTCTCCGATGAGATCAGTGTTCTTCAGCTTGGATGTCCGTAAAGCCAACATCAAAACTCCTCTGCATAGACCCATGGAATGCTGTCGAACTAAGAGTGAAGACATCTTGTGCGTGACTGTCCGCAAAACATTGCCTCGGTTAGATTCCACATCTCCAGAAAGAGTTGTACTGAAGAGTTGAATTAAACGCAGATTCCACAAGGATTGTCTCACCGCAACTGGTCCAAAGCCACAGCGACACTATCGTATAGGTCAACTTTACACTCAATTGGCTTTTCATCGGGATCTGTGTCGTCCTCATTTAAAACAGAGTATTCGAGATGAGGAGCTTCAAGAAGGAATTTTCTGTTCAGTCCACCAAGTTTGCCGATGATACGAAGGGCGACGGTATTGCAGTTTGGATCTGTAGAATGGCGAATGACACGCCAGATCCCCTGCATGAGTGGAGAACGAACTGGCACCATGTAGTAGTACAGGTATTCAGGCTGCAGATTGTGCACACACAGTTCCAGCGTCCTCAAACCTTGTTGAACCAAACTGGTAGAACCAGAAAATGCATAGACCAGCGGATCCATAAGCAACGGCAAATAAGGGAGCAACGACGAGAGCCGAACGGGAACAGTCAAACACAATTCGCAGAACAGTTCGCGGACAGATTGCCTATGACGTCCGCTGTGAATGCGGCACATCTGCTCCAGAAGTGAAGGAAGTAGGGGCAGGAGCGACTGATACAGCTGTTCGTGAGAGCCGTTTCCAATTGAACGGAAAAGCGAACGTAGCAGGAGAAAATACTGCGTTGGGTCAGGTGCCCGCAGAGCGTATTTGATGGACAAATACACGATTTGATGGAGAGCATTCTGTAAAAGCAAATGATGAAAGGGATTTGAACTCAAAACAATACCCTGAGCATTATTTCGTTGTCCGGAGTGGCTGTGGGATTGCTAGCGGAAACGGATGAAAATACCATCTTGACTTCGTTGACGCTCACTCCATCACCAAGTAAAATGTTATTGTTTAACAACCTTGGAAGCATGTTCACCAAGTAAATCTGATGTTCGCTGTTGAAGAAGTAACGAGCAGCTACCAAGAGCTCCCGACGAGGAACGATTGGTTCGTTGGGAGTTGTTTCGAACAATGCAATCATTGAGCTGATTACTTGACTCGCATTGTTTTGGAAGAACTCTGAAGCACTTCCAGCAGTCCCAGCCTGAAAACAAAGGGAACTGGCGGCGCTTCTGGCACTCGCGGACGAGGACGATGCCGAAGATCAGCAGCGCGACGATCATCCAAACCGCTAGCATTTTTACAACGCTCAAGACGGCTTTGATCGTCAGATCGGTAGCGGTGGCGACTGTAGTGGCGACGGCAGCGATCTTCTGCGCACATCTGTCGCCTTCCCAAAACTGAGATAGTTACGCAAGTGATGGCACAAGTCACACATCATCTGTACTACGGAAACTCTGAAAGAAAGAGATGCAGCTGATTGCATCTGAATATAACCGCAAACCTCAAGACTTCGTTGACGCTCACTCCATCACCAAGTAAAATGTTCTTGTTTAACAACCTTGGGAGCATGTTCACCAAGTAAATCTGATGTTCGCTGTTGAAGAAGTAACGAGCAGCTACCAAGAGCTCCCGACGAGGAACGATTGGTTCGTTGGGAGTTGTTTCGAACAATGCAATCATTGAGCTGATTACTTGACTCGCATTGTTTTGGAAGAACTCTGTAGCACTTCCAGCAGTCCCAGCCTGAAAACAAAGGGAATCAGAGGACGCTATCGGGCAGCACTCATACCGCAGAAGCCTTCGCATAAAACGCCAGAAAAGTGAAAGCGCGGACTTGAGAATTGAGGAACTCATCGTTGACCTCCCTGTTGTATCCAGGTTCCAGTTTGCGCAGGGAGGAACCCTCGCTGACAAATACGAAGTGAGAATTTGAGTCAAATCTCCAAGATCACTCAGAACCTGCAACAACCCAAATGTATGGACATCTTTCTACTGCGAAGCTCACTTGTTGTTTGTACATATTGCAGAGGAGAATGATCAAAGATGGCACTTCACTTAGAAGCTTGACGCTCTGAGATCCCCGTGGAATCAGTGTGTACTAAACGAAAGCGATGATACCAATTGATTTTCCAACGCCAAACAAACCGCAACTTGACGTTCCTGGCCCTCGCTGTTGTCCACATGAACCGTTGTCACACAGAAACACTGTTGCAAAGTCTAAATTCATCGTAACCGCTGACTGAAGGCAGAACTCACATTTTCCAACGTATTGTCCTCAAAGTTCCACTGTGGGAGGACCTGCCGTCGGGTGGTAAACATGCTTCCCAACCTACAATGGTGCACCATATCTCTGTACATCATTTTAAAATGATTCATCAAATTTGTGATCTGAATAGAATAGATTTTGCTGCTGTGGTCAAAAGAGAGCGGGAAAATACCTCGGTTACGAACGGAAGACGGTAATGTTTGATGTGTTCCATTAGAATCTTCAGCGCTACCACAGCGTTTTCTTCATTTTCCGTAAGGATGCAGCGAATCAATTCGAGTTCCATGTGTTTCGCAAACGCTTTCATCGGTTCCGAGAAGGACATCCGCAAAATCGTTTCCAGAATCAACTTTCGAAGCTGCTGCGTGTTGTTTTCCGCGACGCATTGGGGCGTCGTCTCCTTGAAAAGCTTCAGGAAAGCCCGGAGCAGATTCTCGCCAATCAAAGCATGGCAGGTCCGTTAGGGATTTCGTCCAGAATCAAACTGATTTCTTGCAGCGCCTTCAGCTTCACGTCGTCCCGCTGCGTCATATCGCACAAGATCTTCACAAGAGCGTCCAGATGGCCTGGTTGGTGACCGGTAGAAAGTGATGAGATCGCGATACTTGAACGAGCTCCCATCGAGGGGACGCTGCTCTGTTGGAGAGGCGGCCCGCCGCCTGAACCATACATGGTCGGAATACGAGCAACACCTGGAACAAGTCAAATCAAGCACTCCAAGTCACACAATCACGGCACCGACGACAAAACAAAGCCAAAATAACAAATAAAAAGAGAGGAAATACGGAATCGCGAAGGCGGACACTTTGCAGAAACACACATGACAAGCGTGCAGATACAATCACCCAGAATCGATATCAGATTAGTGCCAACATTCTGGAATAAGATTTCACGAGCGACGCAGCTTCAACGCGCACTGCGCGAGCGCTTCAAGATCACCAACTCCCTTTCACACTGGAAAAGCTCTCGCGTGCATCTGCAACACCGAGCGAGAGCCGCATTGCTTTCCACACGCCGAAAGAATTCCGCTCCAAGCGCGAAGACCAGCGAGCGAGCGATACGGCACAGCATGCGGGACAAACCGCCCTCCGAACAAGCCAATAGTTTGGGATTTACCAGAGACGCAAAGCCGATGCGGAAACCGCATTTAACCAGAGAACGACATGTTCGCAGCTCACTGGTCCACTTTAGAGCCTCGCCACGAGCGAATAGCGCATCGCCTCAACTGAAGCTGAAGCTCCTGTAAGAGAGGACGGGTATAAGGGCTGAGATCAAAAGTCGATCCGATCCGAAGTCACCCGCTTTTATTTCGTCTTTTACATCGTGAGCTTTGCCTTCATCTTCATCACTCCCCACGTCTTCTACGCAGTCCGCCCAGCCCTTTTCAGTATCTCCAGCACTGTACTGATTTTCTTTAATCCCTTTTCTCTCGTTAGCCTCCTTCCTCAATACCTTCTTCAACTTCAACTTGTTAGAATCTAACGAGAATGCAAGTGTAAAATGCTTTATCGGATTGAAAATTGAGAATCTAGATGTATCCAACATCTTTCCCCTCGAGAAGCTCGAAAAACTCGTTTTCGTGGATGTATTTGCGCAGTTTAAAGGTTTCGTACTCGCTCCACTCGCTCCAAACGCTCGCTTCCTTCGACGTCAAACAGAGCTCCAGGTAGCGGGTATTGCAAGTCACGCATTCGATGCGCTTTGCTTCGTCGTTCGGGTGATCCAAATAGTAGATGTAGGAGCCGGGAGAGCTAATGCAGTTTGCGAATGTTGAAGTACTCGCAACTTCCCGGAAATTGAATCTTTGGAGCAAGTATTCGTAGCTATTATTCGTAATCGTGATTTCGAAACGAACGCGTTGCATGTGGGTTGGGAAGGAGGTGAGCTGCGACCAATGCTCCAACAGAGCGGACATCAAACCGTAGTTTTCAATGTCGAGCGTTAGATCAACGAAGTTTGGCTTCTTGATGAAGGACATCAGCGCCTCGTTTGCGTCCTTCTCGTTGAGGGGAACACGACATACGTCTAATTGCCGCAGGGTTGGATTGTTCAGATTCCTTCTGAATGCCTCCGCTGGCAGAGAGTCTTCCTTGAAGAGATAGAAGAATCTCAATTTCGTGATCGGACGAGCGGAGAGAATGTCCAGGATCTCCGTAATTCGCTCTTCCGGCGTGCAGGAATTTGCAGTGACAGAAACGCTGCCAGTCGCGTGTCGGAAGACGCGATTTGATGCTTCCTTGGGGGTCGAATCATAAATCTCAACCTTCACGTCGGTCAGATGCAGCATGCTCCAGTCCTTCATGTCGTCCATGCGCTTCAGTGGCATCGTTGTCAGAGAGTGACCGTACTCGTAGCGTTCAGTGGTGTAGTCGCCTTCCCACCCGCTACTGACTTTCAACTTTGTTCTACGAAGGCTCCCGCCGCGAATGGCGGCGCCCCACGCGCTCTCGGTCTGTTCCAGAAGCTCCAAATCTTCGAGTTTCGGGCAACCGATGTGGAGAACGTCGTGGATGATGTCGAGCGAGAGGTCAGCGAAGACGTTGGAGCCTGTTGAAGCCATTGTGGTACGGTTTAAGAGTGGCTTTGAGGCCTTACATGGGCTGAAAGCAATGCTGTGAGCAAAACAAAAGCAATGTCTCCAAAACTCGCTACGGTCGCCTTTTTACTTACATCACGCAGAAATAAAATCCAGACCTTCCCAGTGCCGTACACAAACAGGCAATCGCTCATAGACCACAAATCGTGGCTCCATGATGGAGCCACGAGTTGTGGTCTACGTTCAATGGATGGAGCCTCCATCCATTGAACGCGGTTCTCAGACTCAAATTCGCACGATCCCAATTCTCACGATCACGAAAAATCGCACCTGTCCCACTACCCGTTCTATCATAACGATTAAAACTGCGCGGCAGAGATTCTTCCGAGTTTCAACCGACATCCGGGCTAGCTGCGTGCACAACAGTTCCATAGCAATGCAGCACGTCTCTGCCGTCATGTACTCTCTAGCAAACGCTTCAGTAAATCAAACAGCAGTACAATACTTAAGCTACGCAGACATTGTTTTAGTAACGTTTGGAGCTGAATTCACAATGTACGCGCACTGAACATGCTTGCTCGAAGGGACACATTCCAAAAATTCTCATGTTTCGCTGAAAGTTCGATTAACCCCCAGTTGAAATATTCAAAATTCAAGCTTAGCCTAATCTTGAAGCATAAAGCGTTTATAACAAACCAGCGTGGCCATAACAAACAAGCTTTTCAATTGGATTCTCCCATGTCACTTGTGAGCATAAACAACGTGTAAACATAGATGTTTGCTTTTTCGTTGGGGGTATAGAAGAGAAAAACAAGCGTGTGGACGACAGCAATCGATAAAAACATCCGCGGACGCAGCGACAGACAGACCAGCGCGGCAACCTTCGACTCTTCTGAATTTTACTATATTTTGTTTAAAACGCCCTGGAGGTCTCAATGAATTGACGGTAGGCGATTAGATTTATTTTTGAATGTAACATTGTGGAGCGGAATAGTCTGGAACGTTTTTAAGAGTAGGACACGACAGTTTTTCAAGTGAAAATACGGAAGCCAGCTTTACTTTCAATAAGGTCTTTCTCGTCGTTGTTGAAGTCGCAATCTTCATACATGTTTTTGAAGACTTCTTTGCTCTCTTTGTGGTGTTTGAATTCTCCATTAACTAACTGCCATATTGGTTTTGGAACAGTGTTACACCGCAGAGCCTTGTTTAGTGCTTCATCTTGCCAACACAACGCGCAGCCTCCTCGGAAAAAATGTTCAAACTAAACATTTAAATCATCTGATTGACAAAAACAAAAAAATACTTACATAGCGGTTGAGATCGCTTATGCAGATCCAATCACCAATTTTCTTTTCCGTGTTCATGTGTGCAGAGTAGTAAACCTTTGAGTGGTCAACGGTGTATCGCACAAACTCCACCAGGTCGTCGTACATATTTAAAGCGTTGATGAACCCTTCCACGTTCGCTACAAAACGCTGTTTGCCTTCTACAATCAGTTCTTTTATAGTTTCTCTGCGTTTGTGTTGTCCAAGCCAGGTTTTTCCAAACAAATTTTGATCCAAAATTTGCACAAGATATTCCGGCAAATCTGAAATTTTGAATTGGTTTTGTCTTTCTTTAGAATCAATAACCGCTTACCATCGAGCATTTGGGCGATGTAGATTTCGGCCTCAGCAAAGTCTGGATCAACCTTTAGTGATGGTTGGCACACTTGCACTATTCTCTTCTTTGCTTGGTTTGCGTCGGCAATCTTAGGTCTTATGATGGCATCGAAGAAATCGACCTCTTTTTTGGTATTCTTGTTCACTTGTGATATTTTTGTGAACTGCGCTTCTTTTTTCTGCAGATGATGGAATGGATAGTTCGCGTGATTGAAATTGTCCACTGGAACATCGTTACTCGTGACTATTGAAAACAAAACAAAAAACACTTACTCATCCGTCGAAACTGCGATTTCCTGACCCGGGTGCACTTGAAGAACTGCTGGTAATTGCGCGCTAGCTGCCTCATGCATCCCTTGCCACCCTTTCCATTGATGATACAATCCATTGCTATTCCTGGCCAATGGAAATTCCCAACGAGAACGCGATCGGAGTCGTCGTTGCTGAACGGGATTATAGCAAATCCTTTGCCGTGGCCCCAAGGCATGTCCCAACTGGCTTCGGTCGGAACCTTGTTCTGGTCAGTCCACGTGTAGCACCGGCTTTTTGGGTTTTTCTTGCAGAGGTTGAGGAATGCGTCCAGTTCTGTGTCTTCAAAGGTGAGATTTCGTGGATCGTCCCACATCAAACTCGATGTGTTCCACGTAACAAGGTTGAACGAATTGTTCAACTTTGTCGCGACAAAACTGAATAGTTAGATTATTGCATTAGTTAAAGAAAACGCTTACGAATTTGGGTCATCTCCAGGGCATTCCAGGAACGCATTTTCTGAAATGGAATCATTTTGGCTTTGCTAACATTTTAGTTGTCGCATCTCGACGTTGTTTTAGATTTTATAACCAATTTCAATCTTTTTTGGTGATTACTCGGTTTTGTGCTTGATTGATTTGCATGAATCTAATTGTATTTTGATATAAGCTATAAGTTAAAGTGTGAAGGTATTTTAAATTAACCGAAACTGGCCAGCGCCAGCCAGAAACTTTATAAAAACTGATTTTTTATAGTTTAAAACTTTTTCGCTTTCAACCTGCTTACTGTTTAAAAGTTTTCTGTTCGAGAACCAGCTGCTATTTGTCAGTAACGTAACAAATTTTCCCAGTTAGGATTGTTATCATGACTTTTTTTTAATTGAGGCGTATCGGGCATGAGTGTTTCTGTCTGATATATACGTTCTGTCGGGTTGAATTGAAAACTTAAAGAAAAGTCAACTCATTTTACCATGCCTATATTTTAACTTAACAATTAAATTAAACTCACCATCACCATCAACTCTCGCTCGTTGCACAACTTTTTGCAATTCAACTCTATAACAATTGTCCATTTAGTTTAGAATTAACACCCACGTTACCTTAGCAATCGATCAAAGGTTTTTGGTGCTTCGCTTCGTTCCGCCAAACATTTCTTCTTGTTTTCCGTGCTTTCGTAGTTGCTATAGCACCAGAAATTCCAAATAAATTCATAGAACTTCTCGTTGCTATCAAGAATCTGAAGAAAATTATTATCATATGTTATTTTTTAATCAAAACTTGCGAAGGAATGTTTGCTGTCTTGCAAAGTCCAGGTTGTTATCGCGTTTGTTGTTAAGTAAGCAACCGGTTCCTGTAATATAATTGCAAATACAGGACCATGAAATTTGAGAACATACTTTGAACAAGTGGGATGAAATGAAGTTGATAAAATCTATATCGTAAGTTTCCAGCTCAATTTTTCTCAGATATTCGGACGCCGCAGGAGCGTGTTGATTGTTGTCGTACTCGATTCGATTCATTTCTTCGGAAAATTCAAGAAAAAAAGCTTTGTCTAAATTGATATATATCTACTACCGCCGACAGTTGCTCAATTTCTTGATTGCATGTTGCACGACTATTGCACTATTGTATTTTTAAGAAGTATTTTCATTTGATAGGACTTTGCTTTGGCTTTGAACGTTTGTGTGTGATTTCCGTCCTTCCGAGTCATTCCAAACGTTGAAACGTTGTTTAGAAAACTTAACACAAAACAAAAACACAGCACTGGGCGCGAACTCAGACACCGCGCGCATATTTTTGAACGTATTTCTGATACGAGAATTTGTTTGTTGGCAAAAACATGCGTCAACAAATTACGGTAAGTGCGAATATGAAAAGCAAGTGTTGTGTTAGTTAGTGAAGTAAATTTGCGCGCGACTAATTCTACTGCGAGGTTCCCGTGGTGCCAAATTGTGTTGTTTTTGTTCCAGAAAATTCAAATGCAATTTACACTATTTGCAGCACTATAAATTAGACTTCAAAAAATTCAAAAAACTATTTTTTGAAACTAAAAGAAAACAAAAACGGCCAGGAAAACCAGGATTTTCTTGAGAGCAGCTTATGAGTTCTAGAAGTAGTTCAGAACATTACCTTCAATTTTTTGCAGTTTTGTTTTGGCCTTCAAAGCATAGTGTCCGTTCATAACGGCTGTCCTCATTACACTAAACGTAATTGAATTAACAAATGCATTGATAAATAAGTCATACGGTAATATTCGATCCTTGGTTGCATAGTCGCCGTCTTTTTTGAAATAAAAAGTCTTGTCCAAATCAGACAAAAAGGTTGGCGGAGTCTTTAATGCAAATAAATGCACTAACCAAACAAAATAGGTCTTTTCGTTGTTCACATCGGCAGGTATCTGTTTAAACTTGAGTGTGTAGTCCGGAATGAAAAGTTCATCAAAGATCGCTTTGACTTTCAGGTAAACATTGCTCGTTTTAAATGAACGTAAATTTTCCTAAAAAGCAATGCAATTAATCGGTATACTGTAATATTCATATACCACAATGTAGTAAACTGTTTTGCCCTTTGCATAAGCTAATCCTTTCCTACCACCGAAGTCGAATACTACCATTAAACAATCCAACACATTGCCATGATCATCTTTGAAGAACACGTTGCTGAGCATATTCTGATTGCGTGTGGTGCGTATATTCTGTAGCATATTCGAATCAGCGATGATGATTGAGACCTTATCAAAAGCCTTAAACTTTTGATTTAATATTTGATTGGGACAGTCTCACTTACTGCTAGCAATGTCAGATAGTGAAACGCATCATCTGTAGTAACTTCGTAATTATACAATGAAGTTATGTCGTCGATAGACATTGTTAACATTGTCATAACGTCATTGGCCGTCATCCCTGTGGGCCTTTGCGTGGCAGTGATTTCAAAGTTCAGACGCGGTTTGTCAAACAATGTCTTCTCCATCTCATCGATTTTAGGCGCTCTTCTTGATCGGTGTTGTTGAGTTTCTGATTCGAGGGACACGTCCAAGCCTGACCACTCCATAATGGTGACAAATTCATCTTCTACCTCCTCCAGTGTCAGACCTACAAATTGCAGACTTATAAATAGCTAGTCGTTGAACTCGGGTTTTTGCCGATAATTGGCAAATCGTTTTGTTTTATTTAATAAACGTTTTTGCTTGTTATAAACAAGTTTACAATCAGACAGAGTCTGATTGTAAACACAAAACTTTAAAAACAAAGCATTTTCACTTGTCAATCCGGCGGCCCTAATTGCGATTGTTCAAAATTTGACAAAATTTGCAACGAACTTACCAGATTTCGTAACGTGATGAATGGATGCAATCGTCCGCCTAAATAAAAAAATTAATAGTAATTTTCCATTCAGCATCTATTAACTAATAGTAGCACACCAAATACATATTTCGCCCTCATCAGTGACTTTAATTTCGTTTTTTTAAACAACGTTAACATTTAATATATATCAATACCGCCTGAATTTAGACTTTTCATCTTGGAATACCCCACAAATTAGTGTTGCTGTCGAAAAGGCCCCAGTATATGGTCAATGTCAGGTTTATCAGCCACTTCCATTTGAAAATTGCACTAAACACATAATTCTGTAAATGTGTAAACCTATTTCTACTGTGAGATGCTCTCTTTGTAACCAGGGCAAGCTTTAAATAACAATTCAGATGTAGGAGTTGCTAGCTAAAACGTGACGCGAACTTTTTGGTTTTGGTTTTTTCTTGCAGTCTTGCAGCGTTGTCGGGATGTTCACAGCACAAGAAGGCTTTTGTGTGCAAATTCACTGGATTTTAAAAATACTGGGACGCAAATGAATTGTGCTAAAGGATTTTTTGGTTGAAATGGCTTTCGAGTTTGTCATCAAATCAAAATTGAAAGACTAGGCCGGTTATTCTCATATTAAGATCATTTTTGCAGGATTTTGTACATATTTTCACATTTTCGCCGTCCGGATCACACCCTCTTTGCCAGCAATCACTTTGTCAACCCTAACTGCGCCAAACGGATCCTTCAGTCTACAATTCAAGCGCCATTTGCGCGCAAAGCTTTGGTTATACAGAAGGCAATTAAATAGAAGTTTGAGAACCTTAAGTATCCCGGCCATAGATGAGATCCATGACTTGTCGTTGATCCCATATTCTTCCACAGTAGAAAACTCGAAATTATGCTGGCGCGTCTCTGATCGAGCACAAAATCGTTTGTAAACTTTAATACATTGGTAACGTCGATTGCATTTGCAATGTGCAATACTTCGTCATTGCTTTTCTGCAGTAAAATGTATTGTAATTTCTAAGCACATACTGTCAAACATACTTTGTCGGAAGAAAACAAATCATACGGTTTCATCATGAATTGGCTGTACCTTTCCATTTTAATCATGTAGCCAACGATCAGCCACCACTGAGATTCGGAAATATAAACATGAACTTGGAGTTCCTTCACGACGCTCGTCCATTCTGGTCCATCTGGCGAATTGCACAACAATTTAACATTGTCGTATGTATCCGTTTGAGTTTTCTTATACTTTCCATTATCGTCCTTTGTGTACTGTACAATAGTTGCACGTTTTTCAACAGAAAATAGCTGAAAACCACTATTGTTAGCCTTCAGTTTTTTCATGTGCTCTTACCAGTGCTTTGAGAGTATTCAAAACCGATTTGACCGACAGATCGGAGCCTTCGTTGAATTGAGCTAATTCTTCATTCGTAATTTCTTCTAGCAATCCTGGGCAGCGTACTTGAGCATTAGATATGAGACGATCTTCGTTGGTCTCGGTGTTTTCGTTCAACTTGTCTAAAAACAAATAAAAAGGTTGTCAAAGGTTCAATAGCTGTTTTGTTTGCTATTTTTTAATTTTGTTTTCAATTTTATATTGTTATATGCTATATGCAATTGTGATGTTTTACTGTTAATCTTCATAAACGCTGAAGCGCGCGCGATCCGCGCCTCTATTTAGCAGTA
This sequence comes from Steinernema feltiae, assembly GCA_007213375.1. NCBI lineage: Eukaryota > Metazoa > Nematoda > Chromadorea > Rhabditida > Steinernematidae > Steinernema > Steinernema feltiae. The sequence goes on along the minus strand of MQUG01000334.1, from coordinate 71,232 downwards.
ATTTTTTGCTGTCTTTTTGAATTCGTATTGAACCCTTATTTTTGAATTTTGAATGTTCAACTGGGGCGCGCGCAAATTACGCAAGTATTTCATATTTGACTTTCGCACTTTCGAAAAAATCGAAAAGCGAAAAGTGAGGAAGAAAGAACAATTTCATTTTTTTCCACTTTGACCCGTCGCTTGACTGCTTAACAAAAGGTTAAAAGCTGTTTAGAAAGAGCCGTTTATAAACGTTGAATCTGCGGTCATTTTAAATTTACCCTTTTGTAGTGTCTTGTACAGTTCTACAGCAAAAATGATAGTTGAAAACCCAAAAGCACATGCAAATATTCCTATTTTCAATTTTGAAAATGGTAAATAAATGCATGAATGCATGCGCGCTCCCCCTCTATAATAAAGCGCAAACTAACGGTATGTTTGTGTGTGTTTTTCTGTCCGCACCGGAGTCATTCGAGACATTGAAACGACCGGTCGTTCAGAGAACACAACACAAAACAGACGACACCACAGGGCGTCGAACTCAGACATCGCGCACAACAGACAAACGCCAATGAGCCACCGCGCGCTCGTCTTTCAAACGTTGCAATGAGGATAGATGTCAGGTGTCTGATTTTGCGATAAAGCGTTTGATTGTGGACAAGAAGTAGAAGTTAAGCGACTAATCCAAATATAATGAGGTGAAATTATGTCAGTTTTCGAACATTAAGCTGTGCTTTGCGAATATGAAAACCGACGTGATGTGCTTGCAATTCGCGCGAACTTCAGTTCAAAATTCAAGATTTTCAAGATAGTAGCTTATACAATCACACTTAAACAAAGGTGCGGATTGCGCGCGCTTCAGCGTTTATAAGAAAATAAAAATGAACGGCATAAATGGTAAATATTTTGAAGGAATTTGTGTTCATTGCTCAGCAAATGGGTGAAAATGTATCAAAACAACTTGTAGTTCAGAGATCTTACCGTTTCCGTATGTCCAAACATGTTCCATCTGCTTTTTGAAATCATCCCAAGTTTTTCTGAAATTTGTGCTTTGGATAAACGATATTCCAGTTAGACAAACTCACTTCAACTTATCGTTGTCAATAACTATGGTATAATCTTGCCCAGTTCGAATGCGCGTGAATGACATCAGTAGTGATTGTACATGAGTGGTTAGTTGGAGACCATCACACTGTGCGCAGTATTGCACTTTTATTTCTCTATTTCTGTTTTGAGTGAGACAACTGGCAAAAACGTTTGCGGATTCGGGAATAGCGGACACAATAGTAAACTGAAACGCACAATATTTCATATTTTTGCAAATATTTTACAAAACACGTACCTCTTCGTGGACTCCAACAAATCCTTCAAGATTTCCTTCTTTAACTATCAAATTCAACCACATTGAGATTGTTGGGCTCACTTTTACCACAATAGGAACAACCTTGATCTCACTACCTTTAAAGAACGTATATTCGTCCATAAGATCACACAATTCGTTGCTGGGTTCGTCAAGAAGACCAACAATTCTTGGATCATCCCACATCAAAGGTGACACCATCGTGTATTCGTCTTCATCCAGATTCAAATACGCGAACTAAAATAATTCCCTGAGCACGAAGCTTCAAAAAACGTGTTATCGTTTCTTAAGAAAAAAATTTGAATAAATCGTAAATGAAAAAAATTATTTTTTTGCCGAATTTTGTATTTTCATCAGCCAGAGAACATGTTAAAGCATTTGATCTCAAACAGAAGCAAATTCCAACCGCTCTTTTTCACTGATTTAAAAAAATGTTTGTGAGTCGCTTTTGTGTTTAAGGCTAAAAACATGCGACAAGCATGTAAACAAATGTTTCACTGTAATGAGCGGTTGAATAGACGTAATTGGTGATTTTATGTGTAAATTTTAAACAATGTTTTAACAGCTGTTAAATTTAAATTTAAAGACAATTTGAGATCTAGAAAATGTGGAAAACAAAGTTCAGCAACCAACCATTCGCAGGAACAGGAGATGGTACTCAAACGCTGATGCACCATACACTTCTGTCTGAGTCTCAGGCCATTTTCTGCTTTTCCATCCAGATGGTTGTTGATCGTCCGAGAGTCCGAATAAATTCAATCCAGTAAACCTTTTGCCAATGAGAATTTTTCCTTTAAGAAGATAGCTAAATTCTCTTTCAGGTTGCGGTGGGCTGACTGGGAATGCTAAGGGTAGACCACGATTTTCTAAAGCAATAGTTGGTTTCTTATTTGAACACTAAAACGTACGTCGGGAAAGCACAACTTGTGTCTCGATGGAGTTGAACAGCGTTCCGATTATTCCAAATGCAGTGAGCGAAACAAAAAAAATCGCAAAAATAATTATCTTTGCTATTACTTTCCATTGAAACAAACTGTTGTTTGCCGCGCTACTGACAGCTGGCAACAGAGTGCGAGTTTGATCAGCGTGCATCGATTCTGAAATACGGAACGTAGGAATGTGCCGAAAACTAAGAAACTACGAAAACAGAACCTGATTTTTTTGCATGTATTAAACGCATTTAATCCACATTGCGAGTAATTTTCAGTCGGTTCGTATCATAGTTTCTCAAGGAAATACACGCAAACCACGTATCAGTAACAGACTGTTAATTAACTCAAAGGGAAACTTTTGGATTCTTCAGCGCCGATTGAAACAAAACTTTGCGTCGTGTACGTCGTGCCCACTCCTGAAGAGCAACCCACATGACAAATGATAACATAGCAAACGATCGGTCTACACCTCATTGGAAACACATTTGATCGCCGCCCAGCAGGTCGGTAGTTGGAACCCCAGCTCTATTTCTTTTTCTCTCTCGCTTTTTCTTGGGCTTTTTTAATCGTTTTTGGGCGTCTCTGACGACTTCCCGGCTATTAAACATTTTTGATTCACCAAAAAAGGCCCCCAAAAGTGCACATTCCATTGCTATTGGGCGCAATCATGTAAATGCTGACAGCCTCAGCTACTGAATCATCAATTCACTTGACATTAATTCCGACGTGTACTAAAAAAGAGCAAGCAAACAAAGGCGATCAAACGCGTTACCAATGTGACACCAGTTAATGTAATGCGATCGATTGCATTAGCGGTTGGGTTCAACTTGTTTGGGTCATAACTCTTTAGGAGATGCGTATGGACAGGTAGTATAGAGTTGTGTTGAATTAGGTGAAGCAATACCTGCAGCTGTGCAAAGTTTTGTTTCAATTAACGTTGAACCGTCTGAAAGGATCCCCTCTGGTGCCGCGCAATCCACGCCCCATTTGCGCCTTTCTAAAAAATGGATTTAAATGTTTTCGCGCTCGAAAAATTAAGATTTTAAATACGTATTTAACGGGGACAATTTACTTTGAATTTGATTGCAACGACTATTGAAGAGTTTTAAATTCTTTAGATGTCATGAAAAGCACAGCTACACGTCAGCACACAAACAACAAGGTCTTTATTCACGATTCAGATCACCTTTCCACTAAAAAAGTCTAACTGAATGGAACAAAATGAACATAACAACGAATGTATAATTAAAAACGCCCCAATAGATACCGTAATGACACGAAAAACCTAGATCGTGCCGAAAAACTGGTTTTCCGCCCGATTTCGTAGCATTGGGGAGTATTTTTCACAGAGAGTAAGATCGCTTTAGCACGCCTGCAATCGCCCAAAAAGTTTCAAAGTGGGCCATCGGCTTCGAAGCAATTGATTAGAAAATCGCGCGGTCGCGACCGGTGCGTCGCAAAGCAAAGGCTTCGCTCGCGTCAATCCACTTTTCTATCTAGGTCCTTGCAAAGTGCAGACGATCCCGAAAACCAAAAAAAAAACGGCACAGACTGACACGAGTCGCACGAGCACTTGTCTGCGTTGTGTTCAGGATGTGTTCAGAAAGGGCAACTCCGCCCACTGAACGCGGCCGCCGCTAGCTGTGCCGACTGTGATTAGCTTTCAGTGAGCTTCAAATGTGCAAAAGCAAAAAGCCAGTGTGTTCAACGCCAACTTGCTGCAGTTTGTGCAAACAAGAGTTGACCTACTACTGAAACACTTGAGGTAATGCGGATGGATGGACGCGAGCGACGCCTTTCACTTTTCAGCGCACGGTTTTTTTGTTCAGAGTTAACGACTGCGCGATGCGAGTTTTTTGACGACACGTTGATGACGACATTAGTGCGAACGACTTTACCGATTTAGCTTCTTCGCGCTAAAGTCGCGATCAAAACTAAAGACAACAAAGGTCCATAACAGAGTCCTGAAGGTCCTGAACAGAAACATGGCCTATAGTTTGAGGTGGTCTGTGACATTGCTTATACGATCGCTTGGTAAAGTTCAAGTTTGACTTGTTAGCTTTAACTAACCGAAGTACTTGATTAGATGATTTGGGAATCTAGATGTCTCCAACATCTTTCTCCTCGAGAAGCTCGAAAAACTCGTTTTCGTGGATGTATTTGCGCAGTTTAAAGGTTTCGTACTCGCTCCACTCGCTCCAAACGCGCGCTTCCTTCGACGTCAAACAGAGCTCCACTATATTATATTATATGTCATGTTCCATATTGCAGGTTCAAGTTCTTCCCTCGTTTTATCTTTTGAGAGAACAGATTCAACTCTACTTCAACGTGAGAGAAATGACATTTAAGAAGCAAGTTTATACACAAAACGCCTTGCACCGCGCAGCTCTTTGAACTGGTCATTCCTACCTCCCTCCTAGCCTTTGATTACTTGGTCGCGGAACTTCAATGAGTGGATGGATTTCCGCAGTTGCCACTCCTCGTATGCGCCCCATTCGCCCCAAACGCTCGCTTCCTTCGACGTCAAACAGAGCTCCACTATATTATTTTCGTAGATGAAGCATTCGATCCGTTTTGAATCGTCGTTCGGGTGATCCAAATAGTAAACCTGCGCTTCGACCATTGGCCTTTGGTCGAAAGTCGCAACTTTTCTGAAACGTTTATCATAGAAGTTGAATTTTCTGCCCCAAACTTCAAGCTCCGAACGAACGCATTGCACGTGGCTCGGAAACTCGGTCAGCTGCAGCCAGTGCTCGATCACAGCTTCAACCATTTTCTCGCCATCGATTAGGAAATCCAATCTGAAGAAATTTGGCCTCTTGATGAAGGACATCAGCGGTTCAATTCCGTCGTTTTTGTTGAAAAGACATTCATTCAGCTTCAAATGCCGCAGTGTTGGATTGCGGAGGGTGCTCTCAAACTTCTCCAGCGCCACGTAGTCATATTTGCGATTGAACTGGATTCCCAGGTTCGTGATTGGACACGAGGACAACAGATCCAGCACTTCTAATCTTCGTTCATCAGATTTACAGTTTCTGAGATTAACAGAAACGCTCTCCACAGCGTGTAGGAAGAAGCGCTTTAATGCCTCCATCGGGGTAGAATCAACCACTTCAAACCGCAGATCCGTCAGCTGCACCACGCTCCAGTCCTTCATGCCCAGCAGGCGCTCCAATGGCATCGTTGTCAGAGAGTGACCGTACTCGTAGCGTTCAGTGGTGTAGTCGCCTTTCCACTTGCTACTGACTTCCAACTTTGTTCTTCGAAGGCTCCCGCGGCGAATGGCGGCGCCCCATCGTCCTTCCGTCCGTTCGAGAAGCTCCAAATCTTCGAGTTTAGGACAACCGATGTGGAGAACGTCGTGGATGATGTCGAGCGAGAGGTCAGCGAAGATGTCGGATGTTAGCGTGGCCATGGCTGATGGTTAAGAGCGTGATTGTGCACTTAAATAGTTGGCAGAAGCGATGCTTAAAGTGATGGTTGGCTGCATATAGATCAAAGGCTGACAAAAGCAATGCATTTAAGTAAAATAGGCGTTTACCAGGGATTCAACAGGACCATAAAAAATTGGAATCATGATGGCTCATGCTCAATCTCAAGCGGATTGCGCGCGCTCCAGCGTTCATTAAACCCAAACCGCATCCAGTTCAAACGAATAAATTCGAAGATATCTGCTTCTTACGGTGGGCCGAAGCCGAAGCCTCGAGTTGACCTGGTGAATTTTGGTCTCGCTCCGCTCTCCAAAAATTCACTCGGCAAACCCTGCGGCAGCTCCTAAGTCTAAGCCTGAGGCTGTTACAGTATGATTAGCTTGGAACGAAGCCTAAAGGCAAAGTTCAAAACCTGTTTCTCAACAACACGACGTAAGCATTGACGCTTTAAAAAATCTCTTTTGCATATTCCATTGTCAACTCCTCTGAATCCGTAAAGTTGTGGCCGTTTAAATGAGAAAAGTTGAAAAATCCGTTTTGCGCTAATTTACTTTTATGACCCGAATGATTGGAAAATCGTTTCTAAGCGGAAAATCAATTTTTTCATTCGGAAATTTTTCCTCACTTTGCACCAAATGCAGGAAATCAACGCATCTTTGAAAGGAATGGGAGAGTTCTCAAATATTTTCAAACTTTCGCAAATGTTGAAAAGTTGAAAAGCAAAAAAACTAAAACTGTTGAAAAGCTTGATAAACAGTCTCAACGTGAAACGTGAAACCGATTTATTTCAGAACAAACGAGAAATTCAAGTTGCGGGTGCGGAAGTCGTTGAAAACACACGGAATCCGGCCTTTAACTCTATGAAAGCTTTGTTTTCGTCGTTGAAATTGCAGTCGGAATACATTTTCTCCAACACCTCAGGGGCGTCGGCCAAATGCCGTATCTCTCCGTTCTCGTACTCATAGAGCATTTTGGGTACTGTGCTGCAGCGCAAAGCTCTGTTCAAAGCTGCATTCATCCAGCAGAGAGCACATCCTCCGCGCAACTTGTGATCTGCCTGAAAAAGATTGCTATAAGCGGCTTGGAATGCGCGTAGTGACTTACATAGCGATTAAGATCGGCCATGCACACCCAGTTGTCTTCCGCCGAGTAGTACAGCTTCGAATGTTCTTTGGAGTTTGGAACGTATTCCGCGCTGTCATGTTCTTGGAACATTCCTGTGAAGTTTGTCCAACCGTTCGCGTTGATGACGCGTTGCACGGTTTCGTGGAAACCTTTGATCGTCTCCATATCGACAGAATATGTTTTTGCAAACATATCTGTACGCAAGTAACTGGAGAGATATTCCGCCATGTCTAAATGAATTACTTGCTGTTTTTCAAGCGTAGAATTAAATACCTTCTTTTTCGCAATCCCAAAGTAGCTCATTTGTTTGTCTGGAAAGATCTTAACTGGTTCCTGGCAAACGTGCACAAATCGATTTCCCGTAAGGACATCGTAGAAGTTATAAGGATTAAATCTATTCGGCACTTCGAATGTCTTCAACACCTTTGGCTCTTCGACAATGTTCCGAATTGCAAGGAAGGGCGTCTTCGCATAGTTGAGGTTGTCCACTAAAATGACTGATAAATTACGGTACTTAAACAATCAAACAAACTGATTTGAATGAACTGCTCCCTGCGAAAACGATTGCAAGAAAAAAACTGCTGGAATTCTTTCGCTAGCTTCTTCATGCAGTCTTTTGCATCATTTGAGCCGACCAGACAATCCTTGTTGAGGCCAGGCCAGTGCAAACTGCCTAAGAGCACGTAGTCCGATCGAAAGTTGGCGATTTTCAAGACAACAAATCCCTTCGAGTGTGCAAAGGGGAAGTTTACATCGTACTGTACAATTTTGCCCTGGTCGTTCCATGTTAAGCAAATGTGATCAGGGTTTGTGCACATTTCTAGGAACATGCTCAACAACGTCTCTGTGACAGTGAGGTTGGACGGTGTAGACCATCCGTTCCTAGTCCAGTACACAAAGTTAAATGACTGCGGCATTTTAGAACCAATAAAGCTGAAGCAAACGCGCTGATTGTAAGTAGAAGAAACGCAAAAACTCACTAGTTTCCGTCAAGACCGTCGATGTTGTCCCCAGGACAGATTAAATCCGCTTCTAAAACAAAACACAAAACAGTCAAAGATGCTACAATTTCAAGGCTTTGTAGTAAATTGTGTTTAATGTTTAAATGTTTTAAAATCAATTTACCCAAAAAACCTTTCTTGAATTTTATTTAAAGAACTCGCTTACCGTTTCCACTTCGCTTGAATGCTCTGTCAAACTCAATCCTGAACGAAATTCTGGATTACTACCGTATAACCTTGTGATTTACCTGAGGAGCTTATAAAATGATGTTTCTTGCGTGCCAGGAGCTTTGTCGCATTCTTTCTGTTCCTCACCACTATAAGTACAAGAACACCACAGTTTCCAAAACGAGGAATAAAACGTTCCGTCTTGAGTGAAAAGCTAAAAGTTAATTTTCTAATTTTTGCAAGTTGTGCTGAACTTACATTATTCTCCCAAGTGTGATCGGTTCCGCTTAATTTCCATTTGTCGTTCTCCTTCGTTAATTTCCCCTGAAGGAACTTTAACCTTGTGAAGACATTTTTAAATCAAACCTCGAAGATCTTTTCAAATAAGATCTCTATTGAGTTATCAGTATGTTGTGTAGCGAAGGCGTCAAGTAATGCAGTTCGCTCTGTCTGTAGAAAATCAACTTTGGCCAACTTTTCAGTGAACTGAAGATAGTATTTTCCGGCTGAAACTCAAACTTTGCATCAAAAACCATAATGGAGTGTTACTTTCGATGCTGAGAAGAGCTTTCTTTGCATCCGCTGCATGCGCTCCTTGTAGCGATGCTGTCCTCAAGAAACTACAAAATGCGGAGACGTAGATTGTTAAGCAAGAACGAGACTTACAATCTAACAAAATTTCGATGTTGCTTGAAATTGTGATTACCACTGAGCTCCGTCGTTTGTACTCCATGTTCTAAAAGATGCGTAATCCAAGCAAAAAAATCTGCATCTGTAGTAAAATCGGCAGCCGAAATAGGTTTGATGTCTTTGTTTTGCGTACGCTGCCTCTTCTTGTAATCTTCATGGAAGCTCGTCTGCCCGTTGTAAAACACATCAAAAATTTTTTCAACCGCAGCAAACGTGTTAGTGTTAGCGAATGTTCCTCTGTCGCTCGACTCCTTAACAATTAATCGACTACAAAAACACAATTGACGTCAACATACCACAAAGTAGGTAGGGGATTTGTTTCGCTTGTAGGCGAATGCTCGTTTGTTGTTGTGCGTGAAATACACAACCATGTGGCGGCAAACTTCAAATTTCGCAGAATCCGGCTTGAAGTACAAATGGCGATCGAGCACTGACTTTTGAAAATCTGAGACCGTTGCAGATGTGGCGCTGTTCAATAGAGTTTGAGTGGCGAAAACGACGGATAAACAATTGTCATCATTGCCGGAGTGTTTGGATTGGGCCTAAAATAAAATGATATGGCTCTGTTGGGTGCTGCTGACACGTACCGCCATGAGAATGGAGTACTTCGCTGCTTTCTCTGTAATGACTTCAATGTCGTTAAGCGACATCAGATCTTCAATTTCAAGCGTCAGTTCTCGTAGAAGTTCGGTACGCGTCAATGTACTCGGCCCATTATGCTCGTTGATCATCAGATTGACTCGCGGTGAGATGAATTTGGCTTCTGCAGCTACAATTCCTGTTTCCGCTTTTTTCTTTGAGGGTTTCTGAGTTGTCGGTGATGGTGTTGTCTGAGACGATGTTGTCTGAGATGATGTCGTCGTAGGTTTCCTCCTTTTTGGTGCCCTTCGCGATCGAACCTTCTGATCTTCTGCTTCCACTTCGACATCGATCCCTCCCCATTGCATTTTCGCAATGAATGCTTGGGCAGCCTCCTTCAAGGCTATGTCTGCAAAACAAAGATGTACAAAATTCTATGAATATAGTGTTTCCGTAAACAGCAATTGTTTAGTAAATTAGTTATTTTTAACTAATCTGAAATCAGTTTTCTACAAAAGGCTCCGCACTCCTTTTTGCTCATTTTTGAAATGTTACTAAAACAGTATTTGGCACCTTTCTAGTTGTAATCTCTCGCAGGTCTTCCCTGCACGTTTTCACGGGACGCGTTGTTAATGTGTGACCAGCTGATAACAAACAGACTCTATATCAATACAGCACGCGCTAGCCCCTATCTTGTTTACTCTCACACTTGTGCGATTGTGCGCTCTTTGTTCGGCTTTTGTGCTCCTCAGGGCTCTAGTAGCCGCCGATTCGAATTACAAATTTGAATTACTATGACTAATTACTAATTAATTAGATGAACAACTGAACTCACCTGAACGTAGCGAGACGATCCTCTGCCTGAAACAAAACATTATTAACTTTGTTTTTGCAAGGCACAACATTGGAGTAAGCGGCAACCCAAAATCTCTAGAGTTTGTCGCGGTGTCCAAAACGAAAGGACGCGCCTAGCGCCATGCTTTGCTCTTATTTTCATTTCAAGTTCACTAACCTAATCAGCTGCGGCCACAAAAAAAATCCAGCGTGGTTTGAAATTTTCATTTGTTTCCAAATTGCAACGCTGGAAGCCAGATTGGAGAACTGTTTTCCAACGTTGAAGACATGATTGGAAGAGATCTCGACGCGTGGATTTTCTTTCTGCAAGGCGCTTATGATGAGTTGCTGTTCTGAGGGTGAATTCTGAAAATGAGAATTTGAACGCTAGAATAATCGGATGCTCCTTACAGCGTTTGCAGAAAAGAGCATTTTTGTGTGATCAGAACTAGGATTGATGGCCTGAGGCAGCACAATACTCCACGACGGTTCTGAGCTCTCGCCGTTGAACACCGAAACAGAGAAAAGCGTCCCTGTCCGCTCTTTCTTGTTTTGTGCAAAGTCGCATCGGTGGGCTAGGTCATCGTAACTTTCCCGCCTTGTTTCGATGTATTGGCCGCCTTCCAGTTTGTAGTGCACAATTTCTGGAATTCGCGTTTCGTCAGCGTAGATCTAAATAACCGTTGATCGGACATAAAAAATCATTTGTACTTGCCAATGCCGCCAATACGTTGTATGAGTTTTCAAATGACAAATCGCCGCCATCATTAAACTCTGACATCGCTTCCCGTGAAACTCTCCCTACAAGTTTAGGGCACAATTTTGCCGCATCGGTGAAAAATGCGTCCAGATCTTTCAAACAGGTTGCATCGCTTCCTAAACAAATCAAATGAGATCATTCGAATGATACTTCGCTTACAGAGGACGAAATAAATTTATGTTTTGAGACTAAAGCTAGGGACCAAAAACACGCCGTTGGCGCCGACGTCACGGCGACGTTGATGACGTTGACGTCAACGTCAACGTCATCTTCAACGTCGCCGGTTTTGTACAGGTGTTTAAAACCAGGCGACGGCACGGCGACGTTGACGTCAACGTCAACGTCGTTTGCGCCGTCGGTGCCAACGTTCTGTCATGAACACCATCAGAACGTCAATTTTGGGCAACATGCAATTTTCTTTGATTTGACGCGACATCAGCAGCGATGTTACCAAATTCTGGTGATTTCTCAAACGATTTCGGCCACAGTCGCATTTGTTCGAAGAATTTCTTGTACATTTCGGAAAGAGATAGTGAAAGCTCCTTTAGCTCCCTCTTTCGCCTCAATGAGGAGAATGGTGCAGAGCAGCGATCGCTATTGAAGCGACAGTTTGCGCCTTTTTTCATGTTTTTCCTTGTCTGTACCCATAATTTTGTTTCTGAAGTTCGAAAAAGAGCCAAGAAAACTAGGAAAATACGTTCAAAGAACCATCAATCACCGATTTACCGCAAAAAACAGTATTGAATTTCGTTGAAAACACCGAAAATGTGAGTACAACGATGAATTTCCCATAAAATGCGCTGCAGACTCGTTTTACCACATAAACATAATGCATTTGTAGCAAAAAACAGAATTTTAGCAAACCCGACGTCGCCGGCGACGTCCAACTTTTCGAAAATTTTCGCAATTTTCTTTTCAAAAGGCGACGTCGGCGACGACGTCACGGCCGACGTCGCCGTCGGCTCGTGCTCATAACAAACATTTTTGCGTTATCAGATTTAGGATAAGCTAGAAGGGAAAGATGTTACCTTTCTCGTAGTTCCACAAAGGTCGGGAGAGCGTCCAAAGCGGGAGAGCTTCCAAAACGTCGGAAGAGCTTCCGTAATTGCTCAAAGGCTTCCAAAATGGTTCCGTTTGAGCTCTAAAAAGGTTTTACATTTTTTCAACAGAGGAAATATACCGCAATATGTTTAGCAGATATCTAGGATTTTCTTTTGCAAAATGGCTGTACATTTCAAATAATGCGAGTACGGAGCCAAGATGTTCATAGTTGCTCGCTGTTGGCATGAAAAACTTTGTCGGATCCAATTCTGTAACTTTCAAATCTGAGGCAATTATTCTAGTTATCCGGTTGTAATTTTTGTTTTTCGTCAGAAAAAACTAAACGAAAATGTGTATCATAGCAAATGCAATAGGAACTTACGAGAGTGTGGGAAGCTGGAAACTGTTTTACCGAAATACCGTCATAAGCTAAGTACATCAGCTTCAGCAATCCAACCTCCATATACGGTACCGGAATAATAGTAATTTTGCTGGATGGAAAAAATTGGTGCTTCTTGATGTATGCAAAATCAGTATTAGTCTGAAGAAAGACCAGTATTAATCAGTATTGATTTTGTGCATTGTAACCCTGACTGCATCAACAGAGCTGTCAATTGCAGCTGTCAAGAGCAACAATTTTAACCGGTTGCTTGAAGCGCAGCACATTAAACATATGTCAAGATTCTTACGTTTTTCACCTTCTGTTGAAACTCGCTGTCAATCCAAACTAATGGTGAAACCATTCCAAACTTGTCTTCTTCGGCGTTGAGGTAAGTTAGCTAAAACAGAATATGGAAATGGTGCGGTTTGTCAAAATTAGCTAAATTCTCTCCAGAAAACACAGCCTAAATTCTTTTTAAATTGGTGCGTTTTGATGATTACTGTACATCGATCCTAAATAACAAAACCAGTATTTAAACAAAGAGCAAAATATTTGACTGCAGTTGGAAACTTGACCACATAAAACTCGGTAATTTACAATATTCGCTTAAATCGAAACTGATTGCGCCAACAAAATAGGTCTTTTAACGATCGTCTTACAGTAGCAGCCTTCTATTAGGACAGAATTTTGAGCAAAACAATGGAAATGAATTTCAAGTTTGTTTATATGAACTGCACAATCTGCTTTACACAACTGGAAATAAACCTACGGTCTTTAGCAGCAGGACATGATACCGCCACATCCGTTCCACATCACTATTGGTAATGTTTGGGTCTTTGTTCCATATTTCCGGCATCTGTTCGTCGGTTAACCCAAAAAATTTGCGCCGTTGAAGCGCTTCCCAATGAAAATTTGTCCTCTCGTAACCGCCATGAAATTATTGGTGGTAGCAGATCGTTGACCTAAAAAAATCCGTTTGAAAAAAATGCTTATTGTTAATTGCATCCGTACAAAATGTCAAAAAAATTTCAGAGTTGGACCTCGTATGTACAACAGAGCTTTAAAAGCGTCAAGTTGACGTATTAATCTGGCTTGGCTTTTTAACCGGGGGATTTTGCGTGGGAATTTTTCGGACCTTTTGTCTGGACTCCATCGTTATTACCTCTAGTTTTTGGAAGATTACTGCTTGCGTCGCTGTTCAGTGATAATGCTCCCATTCCGGCCAACGAAACACAGACAAGTAATACCATGACTATCGCAGTCCTTCGTTTCGAACGGACCAGTTCGTTGCCAACGCCATTGACGACGGGAAGCAACGTGTGCGACTGATCCGCAGTCGCATTCATGACTTCCGAAATTCTTTGAAATTCTGGCCAAAAGCTTGATACTAAAATATTAAGTTAAAACGGTTCACGTTTCAGCACGTTTCAAAATACAAACTAGCTTCGCAGCGCGTAACTTGCCCAGTAAAAGTACCCTCAAAAAGCCCAATAAGATATAATTCAAATAAGGGTTAGGCGGGGCTTCTGGGGTACTGCGGAAGCCCGGTAACTCCTTTTTACTACGCAATGACGTCAGCATCTACGGCGTCTCTAAAGTCAGCTCTAAAAACAGTCATAGAAATCGGTAAACATCAAAATTCTATGTCCAACGTTGACAAACGACTTTAGACTACCGATTGCATCAGCCTACGCACAGAATTTTTAACTTTTCTCAGTTCATAAGTCGGGTCTCAAGTAGAAAATCAAAAATCCGTTAAGATAATATTTAAGTTGACGAATCATATAATAGTTAGACTCGTGACACGACGTTTCCGCGCAAACCATTGCCGCGCAATCAGTTACCGCGCAATTTAGAGCGCAGTTTTGCGCGGTAAACTTTTTACTTCTTTTCTTTCGATTTATTTATTTGACAAACCGGCGCTAAAACTAAGATGACGCTTCGCACTAAGCTGAACTTAGGCATAGCCGAGGGTGCTTTGCCTAGCTTCTTGGCTTACCAGGCTTCGTAGGGCGTTCAGGCTTCGCGCTAAGCTCAGCTTAGGCCTAGCTCAGTGGTTTAGCCTAGTTTCCTGGCGTGCCAGGCTTCGTAGGGCGTTCAGGCTTCGCACAGATAGGCTTTGCTAACCTAATAAGAACAACGTTTAGATGTTTTGTGACATGTTCTTCTCTTCATGTCGCTGTTACCAAAATTGCGCGGTAACGGTCTGCGCGGTAACAGATTGCGCGGCAAAGGTTTGCGCGGTGACGGTTGCTTTGCGCGGTAACGGAATGCGCGGTAACGGTTTGCGCGGTAACGGCAAAGTTCAAAACCTGTTTCTCAACAACACGACGTAAGCATTGACGCTTTAAAAAATCTCTTTTGCATATTCCATTGTCAACTCCTCTGAATCCGTAAAGTTGTGGCCGTTTAAATGAGAAAAGTTGAAAAATCCGTTTTGCGCTAATTTACTTTTATGACCCGAATGATTGGAAAATCGTTCCCTTTCCCTATCCCTGATTACTGTATTTGTTAGAATATTGCATTTTTACCATACTATTTGAGATGTTTATTTGTTGTTCTAATAAAGAATGTGAAGTTCAAGAAGGTGCCGCGACAGATTAAAGTTTCATCGTTAAACCGCTGCACCGCTAACATGCGGTGGCACTCAATGAGTGATCGAATTGACGTCTGCGAAGATAAGTCCAGACATAACCTCCCTCAGCACTTGCTCAGACATGTCCGTTGTGGTCTAGTGGTTAGGATTTGCGGCTCTCACCCGCAAAGCTCTCACCGGTTCGATTCCCCGAATTTTTTATTTTTAATATTTTTAATATTTTTAATTGAATTAATTATATTGTGATTGTACGTAGCAAACAAAACAAACAACGACTTTTTTGTTTTATGGAGATCGAGCGCCGCGAATTGTTCGACACACAGAGAGAAAATGGTCGCTCCGACGCTCAACTCTACTTCAACGTGAGAGAAATGACATTTAAAAAGCAAGTTTATACACAAAACGCCTTGCACCGCGCGGCTCTTTGAACTGGTTGTTCCTACCTCCCTCCTAGCCCTTGATTACTTTGATTACGTTCACAAAACTCAAGAACAAAAACACAACAAGATCGCGTGGGAATCAGTAATTAAGAAGCTCCAGAAGATTCCAGGTTCAGCGGGGGTGTCAATATATGATTGACGCAAACGTTCTAATACCCCGAATCTCTTAAATAAAAGAGAAACCGGCGCCACCGCTGTTTCCGTCCGCGAACTACGTGCCAGAAACACCCCCCCCCCCCCCCCATTATGAGTCACGAATTCCAAAAAAGCAGCGCCAAACGACATGACACGTTCGATGAATCAGATCAGAAACCATCGTTTAAAATAGAAATTCGCGCAAATCGAAACAATTGAGCACGCTTCTGCCATCGTCTCCTCATAAACCAGCGTGATTTATCTGGCAGACAAAACAACGTTACTTATAATAACCCGAATCTCTTGGATAACAAAACAGAAAAGAGTTCCGGCGCGGCGCCACTTCTGTTTCTGCGGGCTACTAGTCAAGTGTCGAAGAATCAGATTTAAAAAATTGAGGATGATGGAGATTCGTAAAAACTGAATTGAACGCGCAAAGAAGTTTTTCCTTTGCGTCGTTCGCTATTAGAGTGGAGAGATTATATATCGGGACAAAAATCGGCCAAAACCAATAAAAATGGAACATCGCGATTGTTGCAAAAGGGACTGACACCGCGACAAATGCACGAAGACTTGATTCAAGTTGAAAAGTAGTTTCGTTTTACGTTCACAAAACTCAAGAACAAGATCGCGTGGGAATCAGTAATTTTTATTTTAAAAAATGGAACTTTCCAGAACACCAATTCATGCAAAACTATTCTATACATAAATATTCAGGATTGTACGGCCGAAACCACGGAACCTTATCTCGACCGATAGTCTAACCGCAAAAAAACCAGCGCGCGCTCACAATCAGCAGTGTCAATCAACTTTTTGCAAGCCTCCATCGGGCGTTGCGCGTTGTACATTAAACTGTCAAGAACGTCCTTAATTGACTGACATGAACGCTTAGATACAGGCATATAAAAATGTACAAAAACGTCAGCATTGACGTAGGCAATGTGCCGTCTGAACTGACCAATTCGATCTCTCAAAATTACCTTCTCGGATTACAAGGGTCGCGACCGAGCAAAGTCCCAACTTGCGCGTAGAGTTGAAAGGATTTCTCTCAATTTGCAGTTAAGCGGTTTTTTGTTAGCGAGAATTAAACTCAGCCGAGAGCAGCTGCGCGCATTCAGATCACCTTTACACATAAATAAGAATCGCGCTAATTGAACATAAAAACGAATAGATAATTGAAAACACACCAATGGTTACTGTAAATGACACAAAAGGTCTTGTCCAAAAGATGGTTTTCTGTCCGATTTTGTAGCTTTGGAATAGTGTTCACAAATGAGCACGGAGAGTGAGATCGCGTCTGCGGTCGCACAAATCAAGTTTCACTCCGAACGCAAAAAGCCGTGCGGCGAAAAATTCTGCTCGCGTCAATCCACTTTTCCGTCGATATCCAGGCAAAGTGCAAACGATCCCGAAAATGAGAAAAAAACGGCACAAAGTGATACAAGCGCACGAACACTTCCGCTAGCGGCCCACGTTATGTTCAGAATGTGTTTGTGTTCAGCAAATTGAGAGGCGAGCGGTGCCTTTCACTTTTCAGCGGTTTTTTGCGTTCGGAGTGAACGCGCCGGACGCGACCACACGATGCAAGGTCTTTATCATTTTTATTGTTCCAAAGGCGGTGGCCCACTTCTGAAACTTGCAACAAACGCCCTGCGTCCCGTTTCGGAACACGCGATCGGTTTGTCTTCTAATTTCCCTGGAATTTGGGAGCGCTGGTCGTCCTGATGTCCGGACAAAAGACCCAAAAACTAAAGATTTTTTACCAACAAGTTGTCAACCGTTGACTGGGACAACCAGAGAAACAACCACAGATAATTGAACATAAAACAACTTCGCATCTTTTGCGCAGGTTCTAAGTTTTCTGTTTGAACCATACAGTAACTGCCTTAGACCTAGGCTTAGGCGCTGCCGTTTTGCCTAATGAATTTTAGCGACAATTTTAGCGATAATTATAATATTCAACATTTTTCAGTTTAGACCGAAAATTGCATCACTTCTCAAGCCGCCTGGAGCTGGTAAGTTGACTTAATTTAACATAATTGAAAAATCCTTGTTAATGTATCTATGTCTGTAGTTTCGTTCATGCAGCTTACTAATAGGGCAATCTAGCCTCAAGAGTTTAACTATTCCTTTCACGAATGATTGTCTAAAACTTGAATCGGATAATCGTTAAAGTTTCACGCAAAATTGATCAGCATGCGATCAGCACAAAGAAACTGAGCTTTTGTTCTATTTCATGCAAACTAAAACTTGTAAACGCGTACTTCCGTACTGTTTTTTGATTATTTGCTTCCACGCATTGCGGTCAGAGAAGCCGACGAGCCGGAAATCAAGCCGGCCGGCTCGTGTCTCGGCTAACTCTGATTTTCCTGAATCTGAGTGGTCTGAGTCAGACGTGGCTGTGATCTGCTTCTTTTCATCCCTGACTGCTACTACAATCTGAAGAAGAGTAAAGGTGGATGCTCATTCAGAACTTATCAGTGGGTTTGCAATGAACTGGTACATCTAGCGTTTTCTTTAATGATTCACTCAATCTTTTCTAGGCAAAAGGTTATTCGTCGGAAGAATTGAATCAGCATTGCCTCAACGAAGGCAAAGGGTTCACGGAAAATGAGGACGAGGAGCCGAACGTGTTTTTCAACGCCATTCACCGGTTTTACAACAAGGTTCGGAAAACGCAAGCCTCAAATCTGGACCAGTCAGGACTTGTCAACCTTCAGTAAGTACTTTCTAGACATGAAACACAACCGTTACAGAAAGCGGTTGATTTATTTCTACTTGTCGCCAAAATTTTAGCGCCCAGTAGTTTTAATTAATTAACATTAAATTAACTTTTAAATTACTCTGGTTCAGAAAGACCGCATTGGGCCCCTGCTGTGCTTCTGAACAGCACGCGTTGATGCAACTTCAACAAGCGTCGTGTTTATTGATTGAAGACATGATTGCGATTCAAAGGGACTCAATTTAAACTGGTTACAAATTACGTAAAATGTGAATTGAATCTCGTGGAAAACATGTTTGTCAGTGACAAGCGCATCATCGCAAAATTAGATTAGGGCAGTTGATCAGAGCCTTACAAAAATACTAAAGTGCCCCTCGCAGGTCTTCCCTGCACGTTTTCACGGGACGCGATGTCATGTGCGACCAGCTGATAACAAACACTTACAGGCCGACGCAATATCAACATCTCATTCGCACGTGCTCAGCACGCGCTAGCCCCTATCTTGTTTGCTCTCACACTTGTGCGATTGTGCGCGCTTTGTTCGGCTTTTTGTGCTCCTGAGGGCGGGTTACAACGCGGCTCCCACGTGTTTCCAAGTTGCAAGGTTGGAAGCCAAATTGGAAACTGTTTTTGAACGTTGAAGACTTTGTTTGGATTGCAAGGCGCTGATGATGAGCTGTTGTTCCGACGGCGAAATCGAAAGGAGCTTGTGAACCTTTGCTTCTTTATCTGAACTCTTAAGAAAGTCAGGCGGGCAGCGGGCTCCTGCGGCGCCTCAAAGTGGGTTCATATGGACGCCGTTTTCGTGTGATGGGAGCGCGACGTAAGGCCTCCACGTCTTTGGTGTTTTCTTCAACAGTTGCCGAATCCCAATTAAAAAAAACGTTTTTGTCGTTCTCAAGTTGGTACGATTACGAACGGTGATTCTATTCCTAGTCAGCGGAGCAGGACAATCTGCAGCGTACTGTCCGGCGGCGTTCGGTCTCGTGGCTTAATGTCCGGTACCGCCTAGTCAGCACTGTGAGAATGAAGCTACGCAGCAACGATTGCTGACCGCAAAGTGAATAACAGCATTGCTTATATTGCTTTAAGCAGCATTGCTTAAAGCCCATTTAACGCCGCCCCACATCCACATGAAAACCACGATAAAATGTCGGAAGCCAATATCGACGACTTTGCTTTCCTCTCGATTGACATAGCATACGACGTTCTCCAGATCGGTTGTCCCAAATTCGAAGATTTGGAGCTTCTGGAAGAGACCGAGGGCCGGTGGGGCGACGCCATTCGCCGCGGGAGCCTTCGAAAAACAAAGTTGAAAGCCCGTGGCGATTGGACAGGTGACTACATCGCAAAGTATTACCAATACGGTCTCCATGAGCCAAAGATGTTTTTGAAGCGCGTGGACGCCATGAAGGACTGGAGCGCACTGCAATTGACAGACGTAGAGGTTCAGCTTTACGATTTGACCCCGGTGGAAGCATCGAATCGCGTCTTCCGGCACGCAACGGAAAGCGTTTCACTCAGTTTTACACACAGTTGTTCCGATCGACGGATCAGCGAGGTTTTGGACATTCTCTCCTCTCGCCCAATCACAAAAATGAAGATCTTGTATCCCAGAGACCTTGAGTTTCAGCAATCGGAGTCGTTCTTCAGGATTCTGGCCAACCCAAACTTGCGGCATTTGCGTGTAGGCGGTCTTCTCTTCAACGAGAATAACGCAAATGAGGCGCTGATGTCCTTCATCAAGAAACCAAACTTCGTTAGTCTAACGATCAACGCCAAAAACGAAACTTTGCACCACGCTGTGTTGGAGCACTGGCTGCAACTCACCTCCTTCGCAACCCATATGCAGCGCGTTACGTTTTGTTTTTTTGAACCCCCCTACGACAACATAATCAAGAAGTTTAAGTTCCGGGAAATCGCGCAAATTGATGATTTCAAAGGCGCTAACTCTAACTATCCTCAGGGCAGCTTCGCTCACTTCTTGGACCATCCGCACGACGAAACAAAACGCATCGAGGCCTTGAATGGCGATAAAAATTTCATGGAGTTTTGCTTGACGTCGAAGGAAGCGAGCGTTTCGAGCGAATGGAGCGAATACGAGGACTTTGAATTGCGAAAATACGTCCACCGGACCAAGCGCTACCATCTCCTGGAAGACAAAAAAGTGAAGTCAGTTGTTTGTTCGCGCTGGTGTTGAAAATTGATTTATGCAGAGTTAACTAATAAAATTGAGGGTTAAATCATTTTTTCTTTTGTTGTCTGTTCTAAGGATTCAGGGTCGAATCTCATACCGTCGGCTGTTTGTGTTTTGATGTAATTACTAGGTACCTCTTACCCGTTGAAGTAAATTTTACAATATATTTTGTCAATGTCAAAATTAGAAAAAGGCGAAAAGCTAACCAGAGTCTTTGGAAGCGACGGGTACGCCAGCGTTTGTCAAACAGAGCTCCACTATATTATTTTCGTAGATAAAGCATTCGATCCGTTTTGAATCGTCGTTCGGGTGATCCAAATAGTAAACTTGCGCTTCGACCATTGGCCTTTGGCCGAAAGTCGCAACTTTTCTGAAACGTTTATCATAGAAGTTGAATTTTCTGCCCCAAACTTCAAGCTCCGAACGAACGCATTGCACGTGGCTCGGAAACTCGGTCAGCTGCAGCCAGTGCTCGATCACAGCTTCAACCATTTTCCGGCCATCGATTAGGAAATCCAATCTGAAGAAATTTGGCCTCTTGATGAAGGACATCAGCGGTTCAATTCCGTCGTTTTCGTGGAAAAGACATTCATTCAGCTTCAAATGCCGCAGTGTTGGATTGCGGAGGGTGCTCTCAAACTTCTCCAGCGCCACGTAGTCATCTTTGCGGTCGAACTGGATTTCCAAGTTCGTGATTGGACGCGAAGACAAACGAAACGCTCTCCACAGCGTGTCGGAAGAAGCGCTTTAATGCCTCCATCGGGGTAGAATCAACCACTTCAAACCGCAGATCCGTCAGCTGCAGCACGCTCCAGTCCCTCATGCCCAGCAGGCGCTCCAATGGCGTCTTTGTCACACTATGACCGTAATCGTAGCGTTCAGTGGTGTATGTAGTCATGATGGCCGGAGTTGTTCGTCGTCTGGTAGATGATGATCGCCATTGTGAATCCGGCCATCGCGCAGAGGATGCCGCCAGATTTCGGGGGTTTTTGGGTTAAATTTGGCGTCGCTCGAAAATGGAATCTGGAGCGGATGGATTTCGGATATCGGAAAATCAACATGCTCGCATAAAAACAAAATAAATTCCTCGCTGCGCGCATTTGACGAATAAGTCGGACGTGAGGTCTCTGACGTGCGCAGTGTGAGGGGGAGAGGTTCAACAGAAGAGCTAAGATGAGAAAGTAAAAGGATGAGCTTCGATGATCTTCGATGAGCTTTGCGGTCACGTCGGCAAAGGAAGCAATGTTGTGTTGATTCTTCAGTCGCTCGCTTCTTAGTAACGGCTGGGCATGCTCTTGTTTGATCGAGCACCGCGATCTTTCGATGACATCATTGTTTGAAACAGGGAGAGAGAAACACGTGTTGGTCGCTGCGACGCGAGTAGCGTTGGTCGTGTTGGTCGCGCAGTTTCGTCGTTTTCTGGTCGTCTCCGCCGCGGCAGAAGCTGTGTGTATTTCTGGCTGATTTTCCGGCTTGCCAGGCAGCTTGGTCGCCTCGACGACAAGGTGACACGTTGAGATTTCCCGCTGCGAATGGCGTCGTCCCGATCGTTGCTTCCGACATTCGCGGTGCGACAACCATGGTTTGCATGCGAGGCTTGAAATGGGCACATTGCGCCGGAATTTTGATTAGTTCGTCGCAGAGACGCCGCTGATCTCATGGAATTGCGATGGTCTGCATAAATCAATGTACTTTCAGATGTTCTCCGTCTTGTGCAACTGATTCCACTGTGACATCCCACATCAGGGACCTTTCTGTCTGTCAACCACTCTCTAGACTTCATGTCTGGCCCAGAATACGTCAAACCGGCGGAAGCGCTCCACGCCACCGCGCTCTCTTCATTCGTCGCATTTCGAAGGTCGTCGACGGCTGTGCGTTGCTCCACAACTGCGAACAATGAACGCCACGCGCAGTTTCGTCGTTTTCTGCGCGTTTCTGGTCGTCTCCGCCGCGGCAGAAGAAAACACCACGAAGCCGATGAACGCGTGCGATGAGAAACTCGCGAAATCGAACTTCTTCTACATCATCCACATGTGCGGGACGACGTACTACGGTCATTTGAATGAGGTGGACAAAACGATAATCAATTATGGCGGTGAGTCGGTTGATTTTCGATTGATTAACGCGATTTTCAGATTGTCCTGGCCCGGATACGTCCCCTGCTCGACGATTCTACGTGATGAAGAATCTGGATGTGATGATGCTGTTCGAACGAGCTGGCGGCGGAATTGATTCTACCAAGATTGAACTTCGCTTTAATATGATCGGTCTAGGGGAGGAGAGTCGAAGGGCCTACACGAACCCTTTGAGAGCCGAACGCACCACACCCGTCGCTGGAACTGAGGGATGGACGATTGCGGACCTGGAGGACTCCTACCACTACTACGGCTTCATCGTCACGAAGAGAGGAGCGATCGACATGTACAGCAGGAAGGTGATTACCGACAACACGTTGCCAAAGGTTCGTTCTCTTCAAATATCGCTTATTTCGAGAAATTTAGGTCCGAAAAAATTACTTTTTCGATTTGGCAACGGGAAAATTTCACGCAAATGACGTTTCTATTGTGGAATCCATCTTCGACGGGCTGACAGTGCGCAGGTTCGATTTGTACAATGTTTCTCGACTGTGAATCAAACGAGTTTAGGGTAGAAGGCAGAAAGCTGCGCTTCTCGGTGAACGCCAACAGCGACGTATGTGAAAATCATTTCAAGAATAAGTCAGAGGCCGTCAAAGCGATAACGATCGTTGGACCTTACTCGTGAGTTTAGCCCGGAACCAATTCTTTTACAAATAACGAGTTTTGTGCATTCAGAGAGCCCGATCTCTTGGCTTCCGAGATCACGAGGCGCTTCTGCGAACCAATCTTCTTCGTCGACCGTCCAGTGGCGCTCATCATCAGCATGGCGGTCTGTCACATCCTCATGTACTTGCTCTTCCAGGCGATGATTTGCCAACGCATCGGAATGCACGACAAATGTGAGGGTATAACGTAATTTCTGTGTGTTCTTGCTTAATATGGCTCATTTTAGGCGCGGACACGCTGAAAGAAGGCTCTGGAATGGGTCGGCAAGACGAGAAGAGCGAAATCCGTGAGAGCGTCTGCGAACCGTCTGTTTCCCAAGTTTCCCGAGTTTCACAAATCAATCAGATGCCCGAACCGAGTCAAATCAGCCAGGACGTGAGTCGCGTGAGCTGTGCGGAGCCGCAGCCATCGGAAGCGTACGGAGCGGATGTCTCCGAAGCGCAGAAGTCAGAAATCAAGTCTCAACTTGTATCGGCGATCTCGAAATCGACGGACCAGGAGCGGAAAGTGGCGCAGATCGTCGTGAAGCCGAAGAAATCGAAGGAACGCAAGGATGACGATCTCATGAATTTGTGATTCTCTTTGTAAATTGTGTGCTTTACTCGTTTATTGTCCTCTTCAACACTTTCCCACACTTTCACGCGCATCCCGTATAAAAGAGATCAGTGCAACGCGACCGAAGCGAGACTTTCGGAAACGCTGGTGGAACTGCTGGAATGACAATATTGTTGCAGGAAGAGACTAGGAATCCAGTATTGAGTTGTGTCACTGGGCTGTGAGTCGACCCATGCGAGTCCTTCGTAGACAAGATGGTCAAGGACGACTTGAGTGCGTTTCTCATCCCAGCGAAGACGGTCCATGATTAACTCCTTGGTCACGTAGGCGGCGTCCTCAGCCAGCTGAAGCACACGCGAATCGTCCATGTTGAGCTCGCCGGGAACACTTTGGACGAGGAATCTGCCTCCGCCGAGAGCGACCAACTCGAATCCGTTGCCCAGAACTTTCAGTTTGTCCACCGCACGGAGAATGTCATCACTGAAAAGGAGTCAAATGTGAAAACTGGTAATACGAGATCAAGATTGGGGTCAATCGATCGGTGGAATGTTTCATTCCAATTACTTACGTAGTAATCGCATCCTTCCTGGATCTCGCTCTCGACCTGACCAAACGAGTCCTTAGTTCTTCTACGGTTATGATTCCGCCATTGATGTGATTAGTCGAAAGGCAAACTTCAACAATCTGCACGGCGAGCTCGTAGTAGAAATCTCCGACTCCCAGTTTCTCAGCCCAGAATCCTTTGCTCGCTAAAAACAAACCAAAATAAACAATTCCCGAGTTTGCAAAACCTACAAGCTAAAGGATCAACGCCTACATTAGCGCACATCTCTTGGAAATGCCGTCGGAATTGAGAGTTTTTGCGGATCTCATCGCGGTGGCGGTAGGCAAACTCTTCGAGCTTCTGGGTGAAGACGTTCAGTTGTTGTGAGAACTGTTGGAGCTGTTCGGAAGCCATTTGCGTGCCTTTCGCTTGAAATTTAGCCTAAAATCGATCGATATGGCTGAACAATGGAGTTACAACCTTACATCAAGTTGCTGCTTTCGTTGGATCGCTCCAATTCCAACACCGCGGCGACGAGATGCCATTTCTGAAAGCGCACAGCATGAAACACGATATTCAAACGAGATAATAGAATAATCCAATCACGCAATAGAACGTGGGAAACGCAAAGAATGAACAACGAAACGCTCCTTGGGGATTCGAGAGTTCGATCGCTCTCTGACAGCGCACGCAACAGCAACAGACGGTCTATGACAAACGAACTATGAAGGATTTGAACTATTTGAAAACAAGGAACAAACCGCGAAAACGATCACAATTAGCGATCTGAACCGTCCTCATTCATACTCGTGTTCTCGTTTTGGAGAGAGATGCGTTTTCAACGTTTTCAACCGAACGGTTTCCAAAAATTGGGATCTTCAGCAGGAGCGCCTCGGATCAATCCATTTATACCTGTGAAAGAGAGCGAGATGCGTTTTCAAACCGTGTTTTTTGCGCGTGTTATGATCTTGAACCTCTGCGCTATCACGCCAGAGTGAGAGCTCCACGTCTCTGTGTATTTCTGGCTGATTTTCCGGCTTGCCGGGCAGCTCGGTCGCCTCGACGACAAGGTGACACGTTGAGATTTCCCGCAGCAAATGGCGTCGTCCCGATAACATGACGATTTTGAAAGCATCGGCATTTCCGCGCGGTTTGCATACGAGGCTTGAAATGGGCACATTGCGCCGGAATTTTTGATGTCTCAGAGATGCAGCTAATCTGATGGAATTGCGATGTACTTTCAGATGTTCTCCGTCTTGTGCAACTGATTCCACTGTGACATCCCACATCAGGGACCTTTCTGTCTGTCAACCACTCTCTAGACTTCATGTCTGGCCCAGAATACGTCAAACCGGCGGAAGCGCTCCACGCCACCGCGCTCTCTTCATTCGTCGCATTTCGAAGGTCGTCGACGGCTGTGCGTTGCTCCACAACTGCGAACAATGAACGCCACGCGCAGTTTCGTCGTTTTCTGCGCGTTTCTGGTCGTCTCCGCCGCGGCAGAAGAAAACACCACGAAGCCGATGAACGCGTGCGATGAGAAACTCGCGAAATCGAACTTCTTCTACATCATCCACATGTGCGGGACGACGTACTACGGTTATTTGAATGAGGTGGACAAAACGATAAACAATTATGGCGGTGACTCGAGGCGGTGGGCGGTGAGGTGACTTCTATCAGTTGTCTTTGCGATTCTAAGCTTCAATGTGTCGTGCTCACGGCGTATAGCATTTTGGGACACAACGAGACGTGTTGTTTGATTAGTGTATTGGTTAACAGCTATGGCTATAGTGTATGGACTGACAAGTTCGAGTTCGGTCAGAAGCGTTTTTATATTATTTTTTTTTTCGTTAGCGATTATTTCAGTTCTGTTTAGTAGTCGTCGTGTGTTAGAGTCAACTACAGTACACAGAAGGAAAAGGATCATAAGGATACTCCTCATCAATCATCGATACGAAAGTCTGGTCACGGTAATTAAATCAAACAACAGGAACAAGCTACATTATAGCTACAACACAATCACGAGGATTAAACAGGGCTGCCGGGAGCGGAAAAATAGACGCTGCGAGCGGGCGACAACGAGTAGAACTGCGTGCCTTCTTCGGTGGCATCCTCAATTGGGATCGGTGCACTTGGTTCTGGACTGTGGGTCAAGAAGGGAGCAGGTGGTCTGGGCGGAGGAACATTCAGACCTTCTTCAGGGGGCCTGGAGCGACTTGTGGGACAGGAAGCTCTCCGTCGCAAAGTTTCTTCAGTAACGCCACGAGGACGTAAGTGAGAACGAACACCCAACGGGCAATTCTGGCGCTCGTCTTGACCGCCGAAATGGCGAAAGCCACAAACATGATAATGTATATGACGTACATATACCATCTTCCGTCCGCATAATCAATGAGCACGTCGATCGCTCTAGCGGCGTCAGTGAACGAAGGACGACTTTCAGCCTCACTAACTTCCAACCCTTCAGGATCCATTTTCTACAACATAACATCGATTAAACTTGAGGAGATTCAAAGAAAAAGGAATTTGCAGAGTCAGGACGTCGCGTTCGCTCTCCGCCCGGTTCAAACTCCGTTTTTCAATCATAAAATAGGAGCAAGAATACGATTTATTGTACTGTGAAATGCGGAACCCTAAGTCGAGACCAAGAACGCATCACAGATTTCATTCCTGGAGGTGATCACGACAGACATCTGTGCTGAATACGTTGAAGCTACAATGATCACCACTCAATAAAATCACTTGAGAACCTAATAACATTGCAAACGGATGTTTCACAACAAAATTTAATTTTTATCATATAACAACAAGAAACCCTTGTCTGCGACGAACGGCTTCGTTTCAACCCGAGACTTTTGAGTAGTTCAAGCCCCCGGTTGTAAGTAAACCGATCGATCTTGAACAGGTCGCCAAACGTGTCGTCCTTGAGCTGGTCCGCCAGACATTGGTGTTCAATGCTCGCGAGTTGTCCGAGAGACGGCTGTAACATCTGACGACGTGTTTCATGAGCCGAGGAGAAGGTTCCCTCGCTATCCGCAGACAGAGAGGGATGATTTCAGTAGAGAGGAGGAACTGGATAACCTGTAAAAGGGAAACGTTAGAAGAATAGTACAACAGAATCATCACCTTAACCTCAGGCTCATCAGTCTTCACCAAAGCGCCGATGACACCAAGCGACGTGAGTCGTAGATACTCGAACGGCCGCGTCGTCTTGTTGGTGTGGAGGAAAGGATACAAGAACAGCGGAATATGAGCTGAAATTCCGTTAGATACCAATCTCCGAGACGAGTACTTACCTCGAAGGAAAGGGCGAAAGAAGTATTCGATTGCGGCGATTCCACAGCAAACGAGTCGCATGATAAAGTTCCTTTGCTACGAATTCAAAGCGCAGACTACAAACCTAACTCAGAAGCTCAACAAATTTCCATAAGCACCTAGATATTCACCTACAAATGAGCCTAGCAGTCATCTTCAACATGCGCATTACTAGCTCAATTCAACCAATGTATCCCCACAACGCAGCACGGAAGAGTAAGCAAAAGTGAACAAACTACATTGTTGCGCGCAGAATCTTCCCCTCATATTCCACGGCTAACTGGTAAACCATCTGCAGCCGTTCGGAATACGTCATAAGGAGAGAAAACGCTCGGATATCCCAGGAGAATATGATCTCGGTCATAGCGTCACCCTCCTTCCCAAACAAAACAACTCCAAAGTCAATCAAAATGCGTCGGATTTCAAGCTGAAAAATCCCGGGAAAACGTGCTTGCAAAAGAGGAGAAATGCAGTGATCGTCTTCCATCGGAAATCGGCAGAAATCCACGTGAAACAACATCGAAAAACCCATCACAACAGCGATGACAGTAACGAAAGAACACAACCTACTCAAACACAACCATCCAACCAACAAAGAAGAGAAACTTCGCTCACCGTTTGCCCCACAGCAAGTCTTCCGGCCTCTCCCTACAGAGTTCACATTTGCCACATACGTAGACCAACCTTAACTCGAGCAGCGCATTCTCTCGTTTCTCCGGATCGGCTAGATCGTTGATCCAATCAAAGACCTTGTTGTGCATCTCCTCGATGCTCTCCGCTGTGGACGGATCTTCCGGCAGCGTTGCCATCTTCGCGAGGCTTCTTTGGAGAGGAAACGGCGGAGAGGTCCGGTGGATTCGCGTGGATTCAAGCGACACGCGTGACTCTGAAAGAAGCACAAATACGTCATTCGAGAAGTGAAAACTAGAAAAGCGACATGAGACTGCACTCGTGCGTCTGTAAACGTTCAAAAAGCGAAAAAGGAGAAATTCCCTGGCGTTTTCGAACTGGAATTAAATTCAGAATTTTAGGAAAAATTGAAGATGCTACGATAGGTTCAGAATCGTGATGGGACCACTCATAAATATCATACAATGGTAACAAAACAATCGCAATCGAAAAGCGAAATTCACAAAAAATACGTTTCCGGGAGGTCTCAAATGGAATTCAGTTTGAATATTTAAATCATCAAATGATCCTCAGACAACGCAAATGATATGTACTCACAAATGGTGAATTTAAAACTGCTGAACTTTGCTTGCGTTGTTTGTGATAGAAAGGTGGATGTGTGGAGTCTTGCTTCTGTGCTACTTTGTCATCGTTGTTGCTAAACTTTACTTGCCAGCATGTGTTGCTCACATATGCGTGATTGGTTGCGGCGATTGCGTCATTTGTAGATGTTTCGTTTTTCACACGCATTCGGTTGCTGTTTGTGTATCTTTGTTATATTGTTTCTGGGCAATTATAAACTCCAAATTGTGTTCAGCATCGACAAAACTTGCAACCATGAGCGACGGATGCTACAAATGCGGTGAGCAAGGTCACTTCTCTCGTGACTGCACCAGCAGCGGCGGTGGTGGTGGCTACGGCGGTGGCGCGCGTAAGTTAATATCTCTGCTTGGTAAAATCTACCTTTATTCTTAGGCTCTTGCTACAACTGCGGTGAAAGCGGACACATCTCTCGTGATTGTCCCACCCGACGCAGCGGAGGTGGTGGTGGCGGTGGAGCCTGCTTCAAGTGCGGCGAGACTGGACACATCTCGCGTGACTGCTCCAGCGGTGGTAACGGCGGCAGCTATGGTGGTGGCGGACAGAAGTGCTACAACTGCAACGAGAACGGACACATCAGTCGTGATTGCCCTCAGCCCCGTACTCAAACTTGCTACAAGTGCAACCAGACTGGTCACATTTCCCGTGACTGCACTGCTTAGTGGACCGGCCGGCTTTCGACC
The DNA here is from genome assembly GCA_007213375.1 of Steinernema feltiae. Classification (NCBI taxonomy): domain Eukaryota; kingdom Metazoa; phylum Nematoda; class Chromadorea; order Rhabditida; family Steinernematidae; genus Steinernema; species Steinernema feltiae. The sequence goes on along the minus strand of MQUG01000334.1, from coordinate 41,690 downwards.
ATGTTGAATATAAATACCTGCTTTGTTATATTTCGTGTAACTTTGTGCTAGCTTTGTTTGGATAAATTGTTGTTTGTAATGTGTTTGGCTTAAAAGCAGACGAGGGAATAACTAATTATATAGTTCCAATCTCGGTAGTTTGCTGAGTTCGAGCAGAATGATGTCATCTGCAACGTTTCCGGATCCTTACCTTTTCGAGATTGCTTTTACATCAAAAAATAAGTAGATTTTGCGTGCTAAAAGAGAAGCAGGAAAACTGGTGAAAGGTTGTTTCGTTAATTTGCCCGCCCTTTCGACCGGGCGGTTTCCAAAAATTGGGATCTTCAGCAGGAGCGCCTCGGATCAATCCATTTATACCCGTGAAAGAGAACGAGCGAGATGCGTTTTCAAACCGTTTTTTGCGCGTGTTATGATCTTGAACCTCTGCGCTATCACGCCAGAGTGAGAGCTCCACGTCTCTGTGTATTTCTGGCTGATTTTCCGGCTTGCCGGGCAGCTCGGTCGCCTCGACGACAAGGTGACACGTTGAGATTTCCCGCAGCAAATGGCGTCGTCCCGATAACATGACGATTTTGAAAGCATCGGCATTTCCGCGCGGTTTGCATACGAGGCTTGAAATGGGCACATTGCGCCGGAATTTTTGATGTCTCAGAGATGCAGCTAATCTGATGGAATTGCGATGTACTTTCAGATGTTCTCCGTCTTGTGCAACTGATTCCACTGTGACATCCCACATCAGGGACCTTTCTGTCTGTCAACCACTCTCTAGACTTCATGTCTGGCCCAGAATACGTCAAACCGGCGGAAGCGCTCCACGCCACCGCGCTTTCTTCATTCGTCGCATTTCGAAGGTCGTCGACGGCTGTGCGTTGCTCCACAACTGCGAACAATGAACGCCACGCGCAGTTTCGTCGTTTTCTGCGCGTTTCTGGTCGTCTCCGCCGCGGCAGAAGAAAACACCACGAAGCCGATGAACGCGTGCGATGAGAAACTCGCGAAATCGAACTTCTTCTACATCATCCACATGTGCGGGACGACGTACTACGGTCATTTGAATGAGGTGGACAAAACGATAATCAATTATGGCGGTGAGTCGGTTGATTTTCGATTGATTAACGCGATTTTCAGATTGTCCTGGCCCGGATACGTCCCCTGCTCGACGATTCTACGTGATGAAGAATCTGGATGTGATGATGCTGTTCGAACGAGCTGGCGGCGGAATTGATTCTACCAAGATTGAACTTCGCTTTAATATGATCGGTCTAGGGGAGGAGAGTCGAAGGGCCTACACGAACCCTTTGAGAGCCGAACGCACCACACCCGTCGCTGGAACTGAGGGATGGACGATTGCGGACCTGGAGGACTCCTACCACTACTACGGCTTCATCGTCACGAAGAGAGGAGCGATCGACATGTACAGCAGGAAGGTGATTACCGACAACACGTTGCCAAAGGTTCGTTCTCTTCAAATATCGCTTATTTCGAGAAATTTAGGTCCGAAAAAATTACTTTTTCGATTTGGCAACGGGAAAATTTCACGCAAATGACGTTTCTATTGTGGAATCCATCTTCGACGGGCTGACAGTGCGCAGGTTCGATTTGTACAATGTTTCTCGACTGTGAATCAAACGAGTTTAGGGTAGAAGGCAGAAAGCTGCGCTTCTCGGTGAACGCCAACAGCGACGTATGTGAAAATCATTTCAAGAATAAGTCAGAGGCCGTCAAAGCGATAACGATCGTTGGACCTTACTCGTGAGTTTAGCCCGGAACCAATTCTTTTACAAATAACGAGTTTTGTGCATTCAGAGAGCCCGATCTCTTGGCTTCCGAGATCACGAGGCGCTTCTGCGAACCAATCTTCTTCGTCGACCGTCCAGTGGCGCTCATCATCAGCATGGCGGTCTGTCACATCCTCATGTACTTGCTCTTCCAGGCGATGATTTGCCAACGCATCGGAATGCACGACAAATGTGAAGGTATAACGTAATTTCTGTGTTTTCTTGCTTAATTTGGCTCATTTTAGGCGCGGACACGCTGAAAGAAGGCTCTGGAATGGGTCGGCAAGACGAGAAGAGCGAAATCCGTGAGAGCGTCTGCGAACCGTCTGTTTCCCAAGTTTCCCGAGTTTCACAAATCAATCAGATGCCCGAACCGAGTCAAATCAGCCAGGACGTGAGTCGCGTGAGCTGTGCGGAGCCGCAGCCATCGGAAGCGTACGGAGCGGATGTCTCCGAAGCGCAGAAGTCAGAAATCAAGTCTCAACTTGTATCGGCGATCTCGAAATCGACGGACCAGGAGCGGAAAGTGGCGCAGATCGTCGTGAAGCCGAAGAAATCGAAGGAACGCAAGGATGACGATCTCATGAATTTGTGATTCTCTTTGTAAATTGTGTGCTTTACTCGTTTATTGTCCTCTTCAACACTTTCCCACACTTTCACGCGCATCCCATTTAGCGCATCGAGTTCCTTCCTCCGCCGCCGCCGCCGCTACTTAAATCTGTGAAGATGGCCCGGCGCTCTCTTAGAGTGCAAATCGAATTACTCCAATTTGGAAGCTCCTGCTGCCGCTGCACGTGACCGCGGCCAGTACAAGTAGTCTGCGCCAATGCGCATGGAAGCAAAAAACGAGCATTGAGGAACGTTGCAAACAAGTCAAGTGTTTTGCAACGCGATGAACGAAGGGTCGAAGAGGGTCCCGCAAAGAAATCGAGTGACCCTCGTGGGGGCGATGAAGCTGCCGGTAGGCAAACAACGTGGAGCGGACTGTCAAATAGGGGAGAGGAGCGATTTGTTGACAAAAGGAGACGATTAGGCGGCTGAACCGACTTGAGGAGTCGATCAGGGGGTGCGGGTCCTGCAGCGAACAGCAATTTCCTGGGTGACAATGTTGACAGCTGCGACCGCACACGTTTTCGTCCACTGTAAATAACACGATTACCACACACGTATATAAGCACGACGGAGATTGCCACACACGATGATGAAGCGGCGTTGACTTGGAAACATCACATGTTCGTTCTAGTGAAGGTAATTCCGAGTCGGGAGACTCAAAATCCGCCCCTAACCACATTACCGTAATCCCTAAATGCGCAATTAACGTAAACTTTCCCATATGCAACGTCGAAATCCCTGCCGCGCGCGTCTTTTCGCAATTTTTCACACCGTCCCCGTTGTGGAAAGTGCCTAATTACGCGAGCGCGACGGTCGTCATCACGCACCGCTTCCCAATATGCACCGCGCCGAGGGGAACCCTCGACGTCTTAAGGGGTGACGAGGACACCCGCGCGAGCTTTGTTTTCGCCGCCGAAGGCGGCAGCGCGAGGGCGACATGCACAGGAACACACAGGACGATCGGGGACGCAGATACCGTTGGGAAAACGGATCGAAGGGTGGTTGGAGGGGCGAGTGAGGTCATTTGGGTTGTTTGATGAGGTAAGGCGGTCGGTAATTGACCACATTTTAATCGCATTCAAACCGAACGTATGACTTTTCTCGATTCTAGTGCGAAAAAAGCAAAATTCAGGCCTAAGATACTCTGAACGAGGTATTTTCGGCCGACGAGGTGCGTTCGCTGCAAGACCCAGATGTGCAATTTCAGTTTTTTGCTTGCCGCCGAGTGTTTCTCGAGTATCTGTGACGTAATCGAGTCAATCCCTAAATAGGATAATCGAAAATTGAGTTGTCTGCACCGATCCAATCGTTTCAAGAGCTCCAAAAATGTCTGAGGACTACTTTTACCGATCTTCGACGTCGCTGTCTTTCGCCAGAAAGCGCCGTTTGTGTCATTTTCAAAGTGATTTTCAAAGAATAATCAAATCTTCACATTAGGCTATCGTTCTTGGGGTTCTTGGTGACTTTCTAGCGCTTGGCTTGTTTGCAAACTTGCACTGCAACGAGACGCTAATTGAGCGTTTGGCCCATGGCACTGACCAGGACGCAAACAACTTCATCCTCATTTGCAACTCATTTTAGGACAATTTTAGGCATAGTTTGCAACTGCAAAAAGTTGTTGACGATAAGGGAAGAGGCTTAATCTACCCGCTTTTGACCTACGCGGGTCATCATATTCGAGATTTTGCGTGTTTGGAATCAGTCCAGCTTGTTTTGTTTATATGCCTTTTCTAGATTCAATTCTTGATTTTTGGTTCTTTTTAGGAGCTCTATACGTTTCAAAACGGATTAACAGACTTAACCTTGTCAACCCTCGTTTGATTGTTTTGAAAACGGCGTTCTAAGACCCATCTTGAGGGTAAAAATCATGCTCGTCGGCTCCAAATCTCAAGAAATCATTGGTTTTAGCGTTTCAGAGTAATCTCAACAGTTAAATGCCGAAAACGGTGATAAATGGTCTTGAAACGAACACGTTTGCAGAACATGACAGCTTCTCTGCAAAAAGTCAAAAGCATCAAACTCAGAAATGTGTTCCAAGCGCTGGATCTCTCCGTCCGTCTCTCCGTCCGTTTCCTCCAAGATTGCGCCCACGAATGGTCTTCTTCGCCGAGGTGTAAAATTTTCCAACTGACCGATTTGCGTGAGACCGGAACCATTCGAATCTACTGCCGCGTTCTTCAATTGGGTGATCTGTATCGCTGCTGCTTTCCCTGAAAATGTCCCCATTTGTCTATTGTGCGTCCGGACTACATTTACTAGTGCTTTGTGGAAGTTTTCTGAATTCAATTTCTTAGATTTTGTCTGGAATCGTCGTCTACAACTAGATCTGATCTACCATCAAGGCGCCAATCGCCAATGAAGTGACAATCCAGGCTACCGGCGACCGAATTTTTGCAAAAACGAGCTTCTGACGTTTCCAGTTACAAAATCTCTCTCGCTCCTGTTAACACAACGTTCCCTAAAAGCCATTTTTCGTTGTTTCAAGCCGTAATCCCTTTTCGGTCGCTTCAAAGGGTCTTAGCACGCTGTGCGCAGCGCGCGTCCCCTTGACCAGATCATCCCGCTCGCGGCTCCCACCTTCGCGCCCTCCGAAGAGACAAAGTTTTCCGAAACGATAATCCGCGCCGCCAATCCGTGTCTTACAATAATAGTCCCACCGCGGCGTCCCAATTTGCATACTCGGCCTAATACCTCGGCCGCCGCGTCGTCTTCGTGGCTGGGCGTGGCTCTTCTGCCGAGTAGTCACTCACTCGACCGCCCCTAAATTAGAGTGATCGGCACGCGCGAGCGCAAGGGGAACTCGTCCCCCCATCGTCTTCGCCCAAGGATTCTTCCCACCCGCGTGTGTGGTGGGATTAACGCCTAAAACGCTCATTTTAGCGGTTTTGTTCTCGGCGCGTGGAATCCGGTTCTCGAAGCGAATGTTTTAACTTTGCGCGCGTGCGACCCTGACCGAGAAGCGCTGGCGAGCGGGACGCTCTCTTGACAGAGTTTTTTGTGTTTTGGACGTGTTTTTTGGCTAAAAGATGACCTTTTGATTAACCGACTCTCGTGGCGATCTTTGCGAACTGATTTAAACCGATGCGAGTGCGGTGAATTTTCAATTTTTGCTACTTTCACTAGTGCAATTAAGACAACTTTCCAGATTTTGCAAAAAAAATCAGAATTAAAATTATAATTTAAGCGAATTTGACCATTTTTGAGCTAAAAATGCTAAAATTGGTTTGGTAATTCATATAAACGTCACAAATTCGCACCCGAAAATAAGATTTTCCTTCTAGGAGTCCACTGTCTCTTAAAATTCTCAAATCTGACCCAAAATGTAGCTCTTCAGCCCAAATCTTCTCAATCAACCAGCTCTCTCTCTCTCTCTTTCTAAGCAATCGCCCCAGGATCTTCCAGCACAGCCTTAGCGTCGTCCATTCTAACGGTTTATTCCACCGAAAAAATCCGGTTTCCCTCCACGCAAAGAACTCGCTCGCCCGAGCGTCGTCGTGATCGTGATGAAGAAAGTGGCCATTTGCATAAGTAATAAACGGGCAGCAGCAGCACAAAAGTGACGCGCGAACGCTCGCGCACGCCTAAAAGGCCGTTCAAGACCATAATTACTGTTTCGCCAAGGAGCGAGCGAGCGACCTTGAAGGCGGACGACTTCGCGAAGGTGCGACGGAGGCGGCGGCGACGACGATGCGTTGGAGTCTTCGGACGGATGATTTTGTTTTCTTCGCCCGCGGTCCGATCGAAAATCGCGTTTATTTTTGTTGCTTCCTGCTGAGACTACTTTTACCGAGAGAACGCCCTTTTACCGGTCAATTTGCGTGAATTGCGAGGGTCTCGACGCGACTTTTAGAGTTGAAATAGCGTTTTTGCATAAGGGCATTATCGCTCTATCTGTGTCGTGGCGAGACCAAAACCTAAAACACTAACTTCTGATTTCGTCTAAAACCACTTGGAAGTCATTTTTCTTCTCGTTGCGAGACCCAAAGTCACAATTCAGACCTATTTACGTGTGAAACAAGGTCAACCTGTGTCATATGGTCCTACCGCGTAAATTGATTCTAATTAATGTTTGTTAATCGAATTATGAGGTGATGACGTGTGCGGTTTTGCGCATCAAAGATTACTTTTACCAAATCTGAGGTTCCTGAAACGATTTCCTCAAACTGTCATGCTCAGAAACAAGTCGTTTCGTCACCTTTTCCGCCTTATTTACCGCTTCCTCTCAAGGTCGGACGCGCTTTGTCTAAAACGCAAAAATTCGCTGCGGGAGCCCCGAAAACGCCATTTATCAGGAAAGTTCTGTTTTTTACGTTCCGTTTTTGTTTTCGTTCATCAATCAATCCTTCCAAGAGGTTTTGATCACTTTGGCACATTTTTGGGTCCCGCAGCGATCAGCGATCAACTTCATTAGTCTCATAAATCGCAATTTCGCCTACCGTAACCCTTGCAATCGTCACTTTCTTCAACAAATCACCATTTTTGCTTCAAGACCCATTCCGCAGTGCCTGACGACCCGCGATGACCCTTCGAGATATTCCACAAAACGACACTTCCTACTTTTATTGTCTCTTCTTCCCTTCGACAATCGTAAAATTCTTATCTCCGCCGCCGCATCTCATTTCAGCGCTAATCGATTCCTCTACCGTTCGTTCAGGTCACTCGTCTGCCGTTAATCTCGGCGTTGGAGCGGCGACGGCGCTTGACTGTTTAAATAGAAGGCACACGCCTAACCGCTAATCCCAATCGCAAGCTCCGCTAATCCACGCGGATTAAGCTGCCGATGAGCGTGTCCGGGTCATTTAAGGCATTGAAACGTTGCGAATGAGCGAATCAAGTGCTTTGAGCGACGAAGGGTCGAAGAGGGTCCCGCGAAGAAATCGAGTGACCCTCGTGGGGTGATGAAGCTGCCGGTAGGCAAACAACGTGGAGCGGACTGTCAAATAGGGGAGAGGAGCGATTTGTTGACAAAAGGAGACGATTAGGCGGCTGAACCGACTTGAGGAGTCGATCAGGGGGTGCGGGTCCTGCAGCGATGCGTTGTTCGGAGCTTTTGGAACCATATTTCGAGATTTTTTGGATTTCTAAGGCCGCACACATTGATTTCTTAGTTGCAAGTTGTAGCTTCAGCCACTCGTGACGATATCTGCGTTCAGTCTACTATTTTCGTCTTCCTTTCGCGCCCGCGAATTCGATGTTTACCAGTTAAAGTACTCCGACCGCGTCTCAATTTCAGATCTCCTCTCCATTCATTTCCTCGCCCACCACGCAACGCCTATTATGAACATCTAAGACCACACACAATGACTTCCGTTCATTTCCTGCTCCGCTTGCTCATCGGTGTTTGCCTAGCGGCGCGTTTTGCGCGCTGCGAAATCGAACGCCGCCTGAACGTCTCGGAATCGGCGCCGCCGGCGACGATCGTCGGCTTCATCGACGCGGTCCCGACGCGAAAATCAGCGGCCGACCAGCAACCGAATTTCTACATTGTTTATCCGAATCCTAATGGACGCGCGGAGAATGTAAGTTTTATGCGCGCACCACGCAGAGCGCGCGTTGCTTCGGGGTTGAGAGGGCAACGCGGGAAATTCAATTAAGCGTTTTTGGCGCTCGGCGCAAATCAACTTCTGGTGGCGCCGCTGGGGGCGAGCGCGAGAGTTGGACCCCTGGGACACCACTTGAGCGCCTTGGACGCCTAAAATGGGACCCGCTCGGGGTGAGTGGTCAGTTGAATCAAGGCAGGAAGGTTGCAACATGGTGGAAGAGGGATTGAAGGACCACACACAGAGTGCAGATATTGCAAGTTACGGTACAATGCAGGCTGAAGTCGTTTAGCATTTCCCTATGCGGAACGAACGTCTGACATTTCTCAATTTGTTGCGAAAGTGCAAAAGTCTCAATTGGTTGATCTCGTTTTTCTAATTTATGGTAATTTCATGCATAAATGGATTCTTGCGCTTTAATGGGTCTCGAGGGGAAGGCCTCAAAGTCGAAAAGCTCAAATCTACGTTACCGTAATCAGCAATGTTCAAGACTTCACGACTTAATTCAGGATTCCTGACCGCAAACACCACGTAATCTCGTGATTGCGCTTAAAGCAGCGTTTTACGGTCCGAACATTCGAATTTTCCGGATCTCCGCCACCAAAAACAACGCAATTATCGTCCGTGCGAGATTTACGACACCTCTCGGGTTTATCGCTTTGTTTGCTTAGCCGTCACGGCGTCCTGCGAGCATAATGCGCGTCCGATGCGCGTCACTCGCGCGTCGAGCATAAGAAATAGGGTCCCAATTAATTATCTCGTTATTGTTGTGCAACAGACGGACGGAACGGACCACACACGAACAGACGAGCGCCAATTTGCATAATTTAAGAAGCGTGAGATTTTAACTAATTGAGTGTTGATCGCGTTGGGTTACGGTAATTGGAGGAGGAGAGGAGGTCATGTTGCAATGGGGACCACACACGACGAAATCCTCTGTTTATTTGACCACACATGATGATTTACGTCTTCAGGATCTCAACGTAAACGAAATAACCGGAGAGATTACGGTAAAACGAATCCTCGACTACGAGACCACACGTGAATACGTGCTCCTCGCAGTGCCCACCGATGGCTCCCCAGGCATCCGGGTTACGGTAGAGGTGCTCGACGAGAACGACAACGCGCCGACATTTCCCGTTGACAAAATTGAGGTGACCGAACGGTAGAATTTTATGAAAACTGAATGTGCGACATTTCCAGCTTGAAATCTCCGAATACGCGCGAATGCAGGCGGAAATGCCGCTTCCGTCGGCCACAGACGCCGACTCCGGGGTGTACGGTGTGCAAAAGTACCGTATCTCTGGGGGGAACGTGAACAACGTGTTCCGTCTCGCCACGAAGAAACTCAACGAGGTTCTCTACGTGGATCTCGTGGTGAACGGCGAGTTGGACCGCGAGTACCGCGACCACTACGATCTGGAGATTGAGGCGCTCGATGGCGGCAATCCGCCCAAGCGCGGCGCCCTCAGGGTCCACGTGCAGATTCTCGACGCGAACGACAACGCGCCCGAGTTCCTGAAGCCGCGGTACATGGCTTCCGTACCTTCAACGGCTACGGTGGACGATCAGGTGCTGCAAGTTCAGGCGAGAGACGGCGATATTGGAGAGAACGCAAGGATCAGTTACAAGTTGTCGCAGGTAAGCGTTGTGGGAGCCAGAGAGGTCCCACCACGACAACCTGCATTCCAGAGTCGCACCAACATCGCCCCGAAATTCCGTGTCGAGGAATCCACCGGAATCATCCGCGTTCTCGACGCGCACCTCGTCCAAGGCTCCCAGCACGAACTTCTCGTCGTAGCCTCAGATCACGGCCTCCCTCAACCGCTCGAATCCACTGCCTTTGTCACCGTTACCGTAGCCTCGAGTCGTGATTCAGGCGCTCTCGCTAGTCTAGACATTGTCTGGCTAACCGATGACGGCGAACCGCAACTCTACGAGAACGTGACGATCGGCGCGGTCATCGGACGGATCTCCGTCGTCTCAACACAAAAGTAGGAAGTTCGGTCAGCGCTACAGTATGCTGGAATGTTGCTTTGCAGATCCGAACTATCGATGAGCGGCAGCACCGCAATCTGCATGCGACAGAGCGAATCCTCCAACATCTACCTACTCATCGTGTGTGGCCTCCTTGATCGCGAGATCGAGAGCAGCTACCGTATGCTCTTTGTGCTCAAGACGGTCCCGGAGGGAAACTTGCTCCTCGAGCAGCCGGTGCTCCTCGAAGTGAACGACGTGAACGACAACGCGCCCGAGTGGAGTCAGCAGAGCTACCGTATCTCGGTGAATCGGTCGAGTCTGCACGATGCCGTTGTCTACCAGTTCATCGCGCGAGATGCCGATCAGGGAGAGTACGGTAGACTACGGTATTCGTTGGCCGGGACCGATGTTTTCAAAATCGACGAGACGACTGGGATTTTGACGATGACGAAGGAGGTAAGGGCTACGGTAACATCAAAGTTTGATAAAAATCAGATGTTCGGATCGAACATAAAGTTTTGTAAAGTTTCAAGCAAAAAAAGTTTTCGTGGTGAGACCCAAATGACGTTTTTCCGCATTTTTTTTCTCAATCGAACTTGTGATCTTTCCAGATGGACTGCGCCGCCGGCTCCGAAGTGAAATTCACCGTAATCGCCAGCGACCACGGCCGACCGCCGCTCACATCATCGTGTGTGGTCATCGCCGACATCACCGACCTGAACTCAAAGCCGCCGGTGTTCGAGAAGACGCTCCACGAGGTGTCGGTGAAAGAGGACGCCGACGTGGGCACCTGTCTACTCAAGGTTGGTCTTTAGTGGATTCTTGGCGCGCGCGCGCGAGCGCAATGTTTGCATAAGCGCCATCTGCTTTGTTAATTGACTTCCTTTACGCAAAGCGCGCGCCGCCGACCGAGCGGAGGGAATGTTGCAAACAAAATTATGCAAATTTTCGCTTGAAGACCTTCGATTTTCGATAGAACGAAGTTGCGAAGAATAGAGGCTTAATTAAGAGCGTTGGGATGAACTGCAGGAGTTTACAGGTCACGTTTTTGAAACACGTTTGTCTCAATTCTTGAAACGATCGAATGTTTGACATTTACAAGTTCGTACACGACTGAACCTGTGAACTTTCCAATAACGACCCTGTTGCTCCCAATTCAAACGCTGCAATCTTCAAATCGAATTATTCGAATTTTGCGCCGCTAATTTCCGACTCATTCACACTCGTCACAAGTTCGGTCCCGCGAAGAATAGCCGCATAATTAAGTGTCCAATTGGGAACGTCAATTAGCACTCGACTATTCGCGTCGTGAAGGGACGCGCGCGTCTAATTAAGGTTGTCTGAACGGCAGCGGCGGCGGCAAGTTCACTCTAGGCCGTGTGGCCTAGACCGGATCGGGATCGACGGGGATTAGACGAAAACAAATCCGCGCGTCGGGTCAAAGTCGCGCGCGCGCGCGCGAGCGGAGAGAAGAAGGTAATTAGAGGGAGCGGAGGCCGCATTTTTGTGGACGCAGAGACGAGGTTGGCGGAGTTATTAACTCGATATTGGGGAGAGTGAGGGGTCCTGAAGCGATGGCAAAATATGCATTTTTGGTCGAAATTCCGGCTGAATGGTGATGACAGATCAAAACCGAACGTTTGACTTTTGAAAAGCGAGTTGTGGGAGCTTCTACTGTTGGACCGAACCTGCGAGAAGTACAAAAATTCACTTTTAACTATGCTATGACGCTGTCCAGAACCAGACTTGCCTAGAAAACCCACAATTTATTGAATTTTTCAGCATTTGAGACACGGTAGTACTGTAGGTTCAAATTCGGTGCAAATTCACGGAAAAAGTGATCTGCTCACGCCTTGCGCTTCGCTGAGGAGCTTCTCGAAGCGGCCCTTCCGCCTCCTCTCGTGACGCTCGTCTTGCGAGCGGCGGTTCCGCGTGTCGGTGGACGTCCGGTCGCCTGATCCATCATGTCCAGCATGTCCTGACCCTTTGACTTCTTCCCTGTGGACGGCGGCTTCTTCTTTCCACCCACGGACATCTGAAATTTGATCCATTAGGACTGACAAATGCCAGAGGTTCGGTCTGCAAGCTGCACGTTCAAGGCTGTGAAAATCAAAAATTTGCGTTTAATGGTCCCGCAGCGATTTTACCACCAGCCGGAATTCGGCACTTTGAAAGACCCACAATTTCCTCCTGCGACACTAATCGCTTGGGACAGACAAGGACGTGTCTTCTTCTTGCATAATATCACTCAACTCGCGCGCGCGCAAGGTCACCGCCGCTACCTGTTCTACCTGTTGTCGTCTTGGCGCGCGCGTGTGGGAAAAGGACGCCGAGCGAGGAGCGGCACTCCATTAAGTTGTAAACACCCTTGGGAATGTTTTTGCGCGTCGCCTGCGCTGGACGGCGACTCAAGGTGAGACGCAGACCGCCGAGGGAGCGAGCGCGGTGGCATTGAGCGCTGAAAGACATGAAAGGGACTGGCAGGAAGGAAGAGGAGGCAATTACGGTATTTTGCACTTTGGAGGTTTGGGTGAAAGCGATGACCTCTGGCCGAACGCGAGAATTTTGCGGAGATTTTGGACAAGAATAACAGGTTTTGGTCCTGAAACGAAAACTTCCATTTTTCATGTTTCAAGTCCATATTTTCAAAATTCCAAATCTCTCCGAACATCTGACATTTATCGGCACTTTTTCCTCGCAAACCGAACATCTAACGTCTCCCAATGATCCCAAAAACCGCAAATCACCATCCAATCAAATGGTCGTAATTCTCCTCAATCCCTCTTTTTATGCGATTTCCAATAAAAGTAGGCCGCAGACCGAACGGACTACTTTTTCCCGTTTTATGGACCTTTTCGTCGTGAATTTGCATAATTTATTCTTTTTCAATGTTTCTCGACACGCGCGCGCGCGTTCCCGTCGGGAGCCATTAATTCACGCTCCATGCACTGCAGACAGCGCGCACTCTCGCAGCGACAAATTTGCATCCCCGCGGTGTGTGTGGTCATAAATAACTTCGATTTGTTTTGTTTTTGTCGCTCGCGCGATGATGAATCGCGCGCGCGAGCGATTAATTCCGTGCGGGAGGCGATCGAGGAGATGAGGGACGTGGGGGGGACCTTGACAGTTCTTCCACGCGATTAACCTAACGGCCGCGTTGGTCGGAGGGAGCGCGAGGGGTGCGAAGATTCGAAATGCAGAGACAAAGGAGGGGAAGACTACTTTTACCGGAAGTGCAGAGTGGAATTGGGGTCGCTATTCAATGGGAATTTTGTGCATTTGGGTCCCACGGCAACGAGAACACAAACACGTGACGTTTACTGAATGTTTCAATTTTTTGTGTCCTGTCACGAATGGGACCCTTTTCGCTGCAGGACCCAAAACTACCTCCTCTTTCCCTTACCTCTTCCATCGCTTTCGTCAGCGTTTTCTTCTTCGACGCGTCAATCTTCTTCGCCTTCTCCAGAGCGACCTTCTCGGCTGCGGGGGAAGCATTCGCTTCGAGACCCACCGTCTCCTCATTCGCCTCCTCCGTCATGGCCGCCGCCCGATCCAAACAGATCCAACTCGAAGTTGTCGCCGCTTGTGGCGCGCGGTTTGATTCAGTGATTGCAGCAGGGTCATCTCTTCGACTGAACAGGTCTCGCACGGATCGGCGCTTGATTCGCCGGCTACCTGGAAAACTCGAATTTTCGTATTATCTAAACAAGTCGCAAAAACAAGAGATCGCGCTGGGACCAACGATTAAATTAGTTCGTATAGTTCCTTAAGTGACTCTTATTTCTAGTCCTGGCACGAAAAATCTGCTCAGAAATTCAAAAGTTCGTCCAAATCTCCCGTAAAACCATCTGCGTGAATTAAACGCGACTCGGTCGTCGAGCTTCACGGTCCGAACATCGCACATCTACCAAATTTAATTAAGAATCCTCGCGGGACCTCGAGCGCAGGGATTACCGAGCGCGTGTCACGCGTTTGCACTCGCTTTCGCCTTTTGAATGGGAAATGTCATGCGTTCGGTTAAGATTGACCTCCGAACAATGGAACTTTGTTACTTCCCGTTTCGTAATCTCTGATTATTGAATCGGGAGAGTCGGTTTTTGATGAAACGTTCCATTAAAAGTACGGTAGTCGTTAATATTCTATTAGGCGGTGTGGATGACTGAACATTGGACTTTCACCGGTTGCTGATTTATGAGTCACAAAACGGGGATTTTGTACTTTCCGAACCGAACGTTGGACTTTTCCAGGACGGGCCGAACTCTTAAGAAGTATAGGAATTAGCTTTGTAGACATGATTGCAAAGGATGAACGTGCGACTTTTGAGAATGGTGAACGAACAGACTACTTCTACGAAACAGGATATTTGACCGAACATATGGCATTTGCAAGATCGCTCAATCCCAACGGACTACTTTACTAAGAACGATCATGTGGCATCGAAAAGGCGTAGGCCGAACTGGCGGCTTTTAAGATAAGAAGATGAACTTTAGGTCAACGCAGTACGAACGTGTGAACTTTTCTTTTCAAAGACCGGTTAACCTTAGAGGATTAAAGATGACTTTTGAATGTCTGACCGAACAAGCGATATTTTACTTCCTATTTTCCAAAACCTACAAAATTCGTACTTTCGGTGCTTATGAACTACAAAATTCAGTTGCTGTTATCCCAACGCGAAACGCTTTCTTTTTTTCGTCCGAACCGACGATTTTTACTTATTAACAGACTCGGAGCTTAACTATAATTTAAAACAGTCCCGCCGCGAAAAACAAAAAGTGCAAAAATTTAAAATAACTTCAACTTGGACAAGACCGGTCCCAACACTCTTTATGGTCCCAGCACGGCACTTTAACTAGAGTCCACAACGACTTTCGACTCACGGAAGGATTAACGTCGCTATCTTTAAACACGTTCCTCCCGAACGGAAAACTTCGCTGAATGGAGTAGGCGAGATCGAGCTGTAATAAACTCATTAAAATTCACACGTTCGGCCACGCCTCCTGCGGAACTTACGTCGTCGACAACTTTGTAGAAAAGGTGATAATTGGAAACAGGATCGAATCGAGTGCGTTCGTGCAAGGAGCCTTTGTCGTAGTAGGTTACGGTACCGGGAATCTCGAAGCGAAGCGAAACTTTCTCGAGTTCCTCTTTGAGGACGAACGTTCCTGTCGCACTCTGGCATTGATCCTTGATGAGGTGCGAGATCTTGACACGACAGCCCTGAATGTAGGGTTCATAAAGGTTCGATTTGTGCAAAAATCAATAGTTCGGTTTTTGATACTAAAATTCAAAAATTCTCATGTTCATTTTCTCTCTAATTTCATCTAAAAAAAGAAAATTGCGGCAATTTAATAATTAATAAAAGTAGTCCTAAGAGTCCAAATCAATTATTCGCGAATTACGGTAGACGATTACTCTTACCAGAAAGAAGTTCATCGTGGCGTGTCGT
The DNA here is from genome assembly GCA_007213375.1 of Steinernema feltiae. Taxonomy (NCBI): domain Eukaryota; kingdom Metazoa; phylum Nematoda; class Chromadorea; order Rhabditida; family Steinernematidae; genus Steinernema; species Steinernema feltiae. The sequence continues at coordinate 26,334 of MQUG01000334.1, read as the reverse complement.
GCCAAGACCAGCAGATAGGTGGGCTGATTGTAGAGGAGGTCGATCATGCGGTCGTGCGCGTTGTTGATCATCCGCTGACATTCTTCGTCCTGGGACACCAACTCGCGGACGCCGTCAAAGTGATTCAGGGTCAGCACGAGGAGATGCTGCGGGTCGGCGCACATTTGCAGCTGGTATTTGACGCTCATGGTGATCAGATCGAACAGTCGGTCCATGCTGGAAATGTCGCATGTTCGTTTTCGCTGGATTTTTACTCTTTTGGGAGTTTCGGTTGGGGATGAGCGCGATTTGGGAAATGTCGCATGTTCAGTTTCTCTGTGTTCGAGATGAACTTTTTGAAAAGCGTTGTGAGTGGGCGAACATTTAGCAAAACTCAAACGTTTGGTCCGTGAGCCAACATTACCATTGATGGTCCCAGCACGAAAATGACCCCAAAAAGCTCCCTTACCTGTTCCCGTTGATTCTCATGATGCTCGAATGCGCAATCTTCGTGAAAACCGCCTTGAAGGCGAGGCGATCGAGCGCGGGGTCCCTGTGATCGTCCACAATTCCCGCCAGATCCTCCTTGTGGTGCTCGATCACCTCCTCGTGCCTCTCGATTACTTCGCGCACGACCATCGGCGAGAACATGGTCGCCACAATGTCCGCGATCACCTTGTTGTGTCTCTCGCCTTTCAGCTGCTGCGTCTGAACGTGCGAACTTTCCGAGTTTAGTCTATGCAGCCGCTAATTCGCTCACCAAACGCTGCATGAGGATGTAGACCATTTCGGCGCCCATGTTGAAGTAGAGCACAGGGACCGCGAATTCCATTTTCTCGCCTTCGCAATCTTAAATAATATAGTCGCTGCTGTATAAATATAGGGGCGGCGGGCGGCGGTGCGGAGCCAGACGGGGCCGAACGGACGGGGTTTCCATGGAGACTCGTCCGTCGGCTGGCTAAAGACGGCGTTGACGCGAAGACATGCGAAGACTTCCGGTGTTTTGGCGCCTTCTTAGACGCTGCGGTGCCTCTCGCCTCGCGGATTAGGTTCGCGGCGCTGGGATGAAGCGCGAGAGACGTGTGCGGCGGTAAATGGGGGTTGTGGGAGTGGAGAGGCGAGATTGAGTGAGTAATGTGGGGATACGTGCAGGCTTCAAAATAGAACATGCACGGGACTAAGAATAGATATCGACCTGTGTGGCCACGTGTGCGCGTAGTTGAATATGAAACAGCGGTTATTAAGCTTTTGCAAAATTGATAAATCGACGTTGGTGGTCGTGACTGAATCTGCAGATTCTACAAAATGAAATTTCAAAAATGCAAAAATGCCTTTTCAACCCAAATAAGGAAGTAAACAGCTGTCCGCTCACATCAGCCTACTCTTCAATTAGTCCAACGCATGCCTAACGCGTACCTGCGCTCTAATCGAATCATAGCTCAATCCAAGCAAAACAACAATCTCTGTCTAGACATCCACCCTCGCTACCTCCTCAAAACCGTGAAAAACAACGAAACGAGCATCTGTAATCAGTTTCTCAGTCAATTAGAGTCAAACAGCAGGCCTTAAACAAGCAAACTCCTCTCTGTCGGCAGCTCTAATCCAATAAGCGAGCGATTCATAACATTGCGGGCCGCGACAGCCATGGAAACACGAATTTGCCGCAGCTGTTCGCTCACCTGGCGGCGTTTGCGTGCGAAAATTAATGAATTTTCTCATAAAAATTGATTCTTTCCAGGTTGTAGCGAACGACAGCAATTGTGGCGGAGCGGCGAGCAGCAGCAGGGTACGGTATGCGCTGCAGCAGACGTCGAGAGGTGCAAAGACGTTCCGCGTTGATGAGAAGACCGGTACGGTGTGTCTCACCGCGAAATTGGATTTTGAGACGACAACGCGCTATCAGTTGACGGTAGAAGCGCACGATCCAAGTAAGTCTCAATACAGTACACTTTGGGCTTTTGCCGTCATTCCTGGTCCCACCACGACTACCCTTCCGTTTCAGTGGGCCGAACCGCAACCACGCTGGTCAACATCTTCATCGAGGACGTCAACGACAACGCGCCGGTCTTCCACCCGCTCGTCTACAACATTTCCGTGCGGGAGGACGCCGCCGCTGGAGCGCCGCTGCTCCTCGTCTCCGCCACCGACGGCGATTACGGTAACTTTGGGGCGCTCAGCTACTACGCCGAGTCGGGCGACATCGCGTTCTTCAAAGTGGACAACGCGACCGGCCAACTCTTCCTCAAGGAGCCCCTCAATCGGAGCAGTAAATCCCAGCTGTTCGTCCAGGTGCAAGTGAAGGACGGCGGCGGTCTAGTCAGCGATCAGGCCGCGAAGGTTACGGTAACCAAAGTGCCGATGCACTCTGCGGTGCCGCAATTCACAAAACTAAAGTATTCGTTCGATGTGGCTGAAGACATTTTGCCCGGAATCGCCATTGGCAGAGTGGAGGCGTCGGGTCCCGGCACGATCACTTACAGTATCTCGTCCGGTGACCCTGATCGCATGTTCGCGGTTGACAAGTACAACGGAAGGCTTACCGTAAGCCGATATCTCGACGCCGATCACTCGGACGCCGTGCTCATCAACGTAAAGGTAGATTCGCAAAATGTCGCATGTTCGGTCAGACACAAATTCGTGTTTAGGCTACGGTAGAAAATGGCGGATCGAACTACACGCAAGTTGTGGTCCACATCACCGATACGAACGACAACGACCCGGTTTTTGAGATGGATACGGTAGAAGTGAATGTGCCTGAGGATCAGGCCCTCCACGAACCTTTCTTCGCCGTTCAGGCAACCGACAAAGACAAGCACAAGGTAAGGGTCTGGCTCCTGCAGCGATTTTAGTAAAACGAGAGTTTAACGCTATTAACCAATTTTCCGAGTCCTGACACGCTTTTCCCTGATTTCAGAACGGCGAACTGACCTACGAACTGATCCGCAGCGACCCTCCCTGTCCGGTAATCGTCAAACCGGTCACCGGACAAATCCTCCTCGCCGCGTCGCTCGACTACGAGAGCGTCAAGACCTACAAACTGCGCATCAAAGCGCAGGATCAGGGAATGCCACCGCGATCCTCCGCAATTACCGTAATCCTGAACGTGATCGACGTCAACGACAATGCGCCGGTTTTTGATAAACAGCTCTACACTGCATCGGTGGGTCCTGAAGCGATTTGCCTGAATTTAGAGCGTTCTTATTATAGGTCCCTGAAAACGCAAAGCCGATGACAGAAGTGGTTACTGTAAGAGCCAATGACCCGGATACGGGCTTTAATGGTAAAGTCTCCTATCGTATCGATTACGGTAGCGGCGGTCAGAAGGCAGATTTTGGGATTAATCCTACGAGTGGTACGGTATACGTCAAGGAGAGTCTGGATCGCGAACAGAAATCCGAATATTTTCTGATTATCATGGCAATTGACCAAGGAGTGGTAAGTGGGGATACGGTAGTTGAAGGTCTTGAAGCGATTTGCCTGAGTGATCAGCTTTTTGTTTGTTTTGAAGCTTTCATGCGCGTTACCGTACCTACAGTAACCCATTCCAGCCCTCCCAATCCTCCAACACGACGCTCCAAATCCGAATTCTCGACGTCAATGACAATTCTCCCGACTGCGGCACCGTCAAACCTCTTACCGTATCCGATAGCACCGCAGTCAACGAGGTGTTCGGCACGGTCGAGGCGCATGACCCTGATCAGGGCGAGAACGGCACTGTGCGCTACCGTATGCAGCAGGCGAACGAATGGTTCGACATCCGACCCAACGGCGACGCCTACATGAAGAAGAAACTTCCGTTCGACGTCTCGCAGAAAGTCTTCCACATCACCGCAATCGCGCAGGATCAATCGAGCGAGCCGAGGACATCGACGTGTGCGGTCGTTGTGCGCTTCGATCAGGTCTTGTCTACAGTAACCATCATTGAGCCGGTGGAGCGCATTCTACGCGTTAACGCGCAATGTCCGCCGGGTTGTCTGCTGACGAAGATCAACGCGACGAACGCGGATCGTTGGAGTCTTGAAGCGAATGGTAAGGGTTTGGGTCTTGACACGAAAACTTTTGTTTTGGTTGTTTTTGACTAAATTTGACCGTTTTTATGTTTTTTTGTAAATTTTGCAAAATTCACACGTTCATCCCATTCCAGGAATCTCCCATTTCTTCGACATCAAAGACGGTGTTCTCAGCACGAAAACCACGTTGACCCCCGAAGTGCTGCAATCGTCAAACCATCTGGTCGTCAACGTCTTCGACCGGGACAACAGACGCAAACAAGTCTCGTTCTTGGTGAGACCCAAATACACGAACATCGGCACCGCGAATGCTACGAGACTTCTGCGATTCCCTGAGAATCTTCCAGTCGGGAGCCTGTTGGAGTCACTCGGGACGGAAGGAGACGACTGGTTCTACAGTATCGAGAAGGTAAGGAGGTTTTGGTGAAAATTCGCAAGTTCATCCTGTTTTCAGAACACAATTTTCGACATTGACGAGCAAACGGGAAATCTCTACCTCGCCGACCGCTTCGACTACGGTAGCAGCGCGGTCCACACGTTCACCCTCAAGAAGACCGCGCTTCCCGGCTACGAAGTGAACCAAACGCAGATCGTCGTCGAAGTCTCCGACGAGAATCGATTCGCGCCGCTCTTCCCGAAGGATTTCGTCAACTGGAAAGTCAAGGAGAACACCGCGTCTGGCAGTCTGGTCGGCAAAATCGTGGCGGGAGACGTCGATGGAGACGATCTGACCTACCGTATACTAGAAACTTCAACCGCGGGAATGTTCTCTGTAGACGCGTCCACTGGGGATGTCTTCCTTCAGCGTCAATTGGACCATTTTAAGGTAAAATAGAATGATTAGCATATTTCAAAGGTTCGGTTCAGGCGAGCGAACACTACATCGTAGTGGAGGTCGATGATTCAAAGTTCAAGACGTCGGCTACAGTAATCGTAGAGGTGGTCGATGTGAACAACCATGCTCCGGTTTTCTTAAGGTAAGCAATGTCTCGATTGACCGAACGTTCGAACTTTCCATTTAGTCCTGACACGATCACAATCCAACCGGACAGCAAAGAGAAGATCCACCGAGTGATCGCAGTCGACAACGATTACGGTAACAATGCAAAGCTGATCTACAGTCTAGAAGAGAGTTCGCCTCGAGACGCCTTCAAATTGGACCCTGAATCAGGTAATTATCGTCTCATGAGCTTTTTTCTTATTTTTTACGCAATTCAGGCGATTTGTTCCTTCTAAAACGCTTGAACGGAACCGCGAAAGTAAAAGTCAGATGTTCGGACGCGGGAAATCCGCCCAAGTCGACCGAACAGACGATTTTTATCAGATTGACAAAAGAGTCCGCAAAGTGGATGTTCTTCGATCGTCCGACCTACGAATTCACCGTGCACACTAATACCGTACCCGATACCATGATCCACCGGTTCGGTCGTGCCGAGACCTTCGGAGTCGACTTCCAATTGTTCCCCGAGCGCAGAGAATCTTCAAAATCGACCGCGATTCGGGCGAATTCGCCACGAACGAGAAACTCGACGTCCAGGAGTACAAGCTGATCGGTAAGCGGTTACAGTAGGGTACTGTAGCTAGGCTAATATTGGATTTGCAGTCCTCGCAACGTCGTTTTCCGGAAACGAGACCGATTGGGCGACAATTACCGTACACTCGCTGGGAAATCAGAATCTCTACGCGCCGATGATCAACCCGGCTTCGTGCGGCAACGTCACCGTACCCGAGAATACGGTAGTGGAGAATTTGAGGCAGATTTTCGCTAACGATCAAGATCAAGGAGAGAACGGGAGGATCAGTTTCAAGATTGAATGTGAGTGGAAATGTCGTACGTTCGGTTTTGAATTCAAATTCCAGCCGGGAACCAAGAAAATCTCTTTGCAATCGACGAATCAACCGGAATGCTCTCGTGCAAAGAGCTCGATCGCGAGTCCAATGCCGAGCACTTTCTCGTCATTTCCGCTCAGGACCAAGGCTCTCCGGCTAAAGCCGACACGTGCACTCTGCGCGTCAAAGTCGCCGATCTGAACGACAATTCGCCGGAATTCAGGCCCTCATCCCTCGCGAGCACTATCATCATCACAGAAAGCGCTGTACTCAACTCGATGATCTTGACTCTCGAAGCGATGGACCCTGATGAGGATGCAAACGGCCAAATCGAATTCGTCCTACAGGAAGACCGAAGCGGTCTCTTCGACCTCGATACCGTAACCGGCGTCTTGAAATTCGCTCGCGACCTCCCGTCGTTCGACAAAGAGTGGGAGATTACGGTACGCGCCCAGGACAAAGGGGTTACGGTAGTCCGGAACACGACCCAGACCATCAGAGTTTTGGATGAACGTACGAAGACCGAATGGTCGACTGGGGAGCCCGAATTCCTTCGTGCTGCTTACGTGGCTACCGTATCAGAGGGTCTCCCGCGCGGACAGTTTGTCGCTCAAATCGACACCACAAATACCGTAACCCACGATGCGCCGATCACGTACAGTATCGTCGGTGGCAACAAAGACGCCGCGTTCGAGATCAGCGAAGACGGCGCGGTCTTCACAAAACAGGAATTGGACGCCGAAATTCAGGCGAATTACGCGCTGAACATCATCGGAAGTGGGAAGTTCACCAAAGGTCCCGAGACGACATTGAACGTGCGAGGTTTGTGCATAGACCGAACTTCTGAGTTTTACAAGAATTTTTCAGTGTTGAACGTCAACGACAATTCGCCGTCTTTCCCGCCGGTGCGCAAACGCTCGCTGTCTGAAAACATTCCCATCGGGACCCAGATTACCGTAATCTCCGCCAACGACGTCGACAAAGACTCGGTCCTGGAGTACAGTCTAGAATCGGGCGGTGAAACATTTCACATCGATCGATTCTCCGGCGCTTTGTTTTTGAAGAAAAAACTTGATTTCGAAGCTCAAAATTCGCACAAAATAGGGATTACGGTATCCGATGGCGTGCACTCTGCGTCTACCGTACTCCAAATCGACGTTTTGGACGAAAACGACAACGCGCCCAAGTTTCAAGCGGATCTGATTGAAGTTTCGGTCCCCGAAGGGAGTTTGTATCCGGTTGATGTGAGCGTGGTCACGGCGCTCGACCCTGATCAGGGTGAGAACGGCCAAGTACGGTACGAGCTGATTGAGAAGTCGGAATTCTTGGTTATCAACAAGGAAAATGGTAATTTGAAAAGTTTTTGCGCCTGTAAACGCGCTCTTCCAGGAACGCTTACCGTAACCGAAGCCTTGGAACCAGGAGTACCGTACTTTGCGACAGTAAGAGCGACCGATCAAGGCACTCCGCCTCTGTCTAGTTTTGCACGCTGAAGATCAACCTGGTCTCCCAGACAGCGCAGACTGAACTGAAATTCGACTCGGCGTTCTTCACGTAAGCTACAGTAACCCAAAAAGTGTCTAGACAGGGCATTTTAGATTCGTGATCCCTGAAAATCAGGCTCTGTTTAAGCCATTTGGGAGAATTGCCCTCCTGGGCTCCAACACATCGATTTTCACATCCGCAGAGCCGAAATTCGCGATTTCCCCGCTGGGAGACATTTCTCTGATCGATTTCGTCGACCGCGAGCACGTCGATCAGTACCGTTTCCGTGTGGATACGGTAGCCAAGGGCCAAACAGCCTCGACCACCGTAATCGTGCAAATCAGCGACATCAACGACAACGCGCCAGTCTTCTTGAAGAATTCAACGTTGGATCGCCTCGTGATCACAGAGAGTCTGAGGGTCCACGAGGTCCTGACGCGATTCTCTGCCACGGACGCCGATCTGGGCGACAATGCAAAGCTACAGTACTCCATTCTGTCTGGATCTTCGATGTTGGCGATCGATCGGGACTCGGGCGCGCTGCGCTTCATCGGTTGGAACAAAACGGAGATCATGGCGCTCGACAGGACCGCGTTTACCGTAATCATCAAGGCGCAGGATCAAGGAGAAGTCCCCTTGTGGTCAACAACCAGTCTAGACATTGTCTACGACGTCGAAATGTCGTCTCTGACCGCGCCGCTCTTCCCGATGCCGATCTACATCAAACACGTCGCTGAATCAACGAAAGAGGGTACCGTAATCCTCGAAGGTCGCGCCGCTAACCTCCTCGGTCGCAAAACTGACGGATTACGGTATTCCCTGATGGACAACGACGAGATTTTCGGCGTCAACGAGACTTTCGGCCAAATTCGACTCATCGGGCCGCTCGATTTCGAGAAACGTACAAACTACGAATTCAAGCTTACCGTGACCGATCGTAACCAACGTTCAGCTACCGTACCAGTTCATATCCGCGTGCTAGGAGTCGACGAGTACGCTCCGGTGTTCTCAAAGGCGAGTTACACCTTCCAGGTACGTGCAAAAGCTTAAAATACCGTAATCTACCGTAATCATTTCAGATTCCTCTCTCCACAGACGCTGGACAACGAATCGGTACCGTATTCGCTACAGACAGCGACGTAGGCTCGGACGGCCGTGTCAAGTACAGTATGCAGAGTACTGTGGTCGACTACGTTACAGTAGACCCCGAAACCGGAGTTCTGACCCTGAAACAGGCTCTCGACGCGTCGAAGAACTACACGGTCGACCAAATCGTAATCGTCGCGTCTTCCGGGCCTGTTCAACACTCGCGGGCTACCGTATACCTCGAAATCGGCGATTTCCCGGCTTCCTCAAACGTTCAAAATGACTTTTCGCTGATCAACACGATTACGGTAGTCGCGATATTGCTCTTCCTCCTCTGCTCCGCGCTCCTCATCTTCCTCATCTACCGTATCCACCGCCGGAGCGCGGACTCCAAGAAGCCCCAGAAGCAGATCTACAGCGTCAGCCGCGGGAACATCGCGGTGATGGCGGATCTGAACCGCATTTCGCCCAAATTCCAGCGCGTCCCGATGCCAATCCCCGAAATGGGAAACTCCACCTACAGCGACGACTCATCGGTGATTCTCCGGCCTCCGCGCACAGGACTACGCTCTCAACCGCAGTCGCAACCGGACTCGGGCATCGACCCCGACGCGATCTCGATGAACAGCTCCGTCACAGACTACTTGATGCAGATCGGCGTCACTCCGACGAAATTCGACGCCGTGAAGCCGCAAATCCGAAATTTTCAGCCACATCATTACGACGGCGACTTGAGCGAGTTGATCTACGCGAACGTGGATGACATCATCGGACCAGGTCCGGTAAATCTCATACAGTACACCAGCGAGCCGATGCACTCAAGCTTCATGCTCACTCCTCTAAAGGTGAGAAATTCCCCAAAACATCAATCACACAACGATTACAGGAGCCCGAAGGACCAAAATTCCAACCGCTCAGCGATGTCTTCACTGAAATAGCGAAATTGAAAGACGAACAACGAAAGAAGAAAACTGTAAAAGTAGAAATCTAACACTGTAGCTGCCAAATATTCACCTAAAACGGGTCTCAATCGTTTGTATCTTCTCTCTGTATTGCTCAACTGGAATAAACGATTATCATCATTTTTTCAGAACATACCAATAATAACACAATTAACTCTTACTCCATCTATCATATGTTACATGCCGCTGTATTTGGGTCCACCGCCGCCTTCTGGAGTCACCCAGTTGATGTTCTGTGTTGGGTCCTTGATGTCACACGTCTTGCAGTGGATGCAGTTCTGCGCATTGATTTGCAACCTGACTTCGTTCTCGTTCGGATTACTCTCGTCCTTTGGCACAAATTCATATACACCTAAGAAAATCAAGTTAACGAAAGGCAGCGATGATGGAAACGGGACTCACCTGCGGGGCAGAAACGTCCTTCAGGACCCTTGTACATCTTCCAATTTACATCTTCCGGAACCTTATCATCCAAGAGAGTTAAATGCGATGGCTGATCCTCTTCATGGTTCGTACCCGTTAGATTCACGGATGTGAGGATATCGAAAGTGATCTTTCCGTCGGGTTTGGGATACTCAATAGGCGAGAACTTGGTGGCAGGCTCGAGCTTCTCGTTGTCTGGCACACCGTGCGAAAGGGTCCACGGCTCCTTGCCGCGTCCGATCACGTAGAAGAGACCGCTGTAGGCTAATCCACCGAGCCATCCTAATTTCGTGTTGAACGACGGACGAATGTTGCGCGTAGCCTTGAGCTCCTTCATAACGTACGTTTTGTCAAGTTCTTCGCGGAGGTTTTCGGGGTTTACGACTATAAATAAGTCATAATCCATCCTAATTTCCCATTTCTTACCATTTCCGCTCTCCAACTGCGGGAAGATGCTTTCTGCGGCGACCATTCCACTCTTCATGGCGTTGTGTGTTCCCTTCAGCTTTGCTACGTTCAGGAATCCGGCAGTGCAACCGACCAAGCAGCCTCCAGGGAAATTGAGCTTGGGGATTGACTGGTATCCACCCTCGTTCAGAGCACGGGCACCATATCCCAGGCGCTCTCCTCCCTCCAAGTGTTTTCTGATCGATGGATGAAGCTTGTAGCGCTGAAACTCGTTGTAGGTGTTGATGTACGGGTTCTTGTAGTCCAAGGCAAGAACGAATCCAATCGATACAAGAGGCTCGCCATTGTCTTCAATGTGGTACAGGAACGAACCTCCATATTGATCTTTCGGCTGAAATATTGCTTAAATAAGAAATTCGAGTTCGTTTAGATAACGTACAAGAGGCCATCCCATAGTGTGCTCAACATAACCAGGACGATGCTTGGCAGGGTCGATCCTCCAGAGTTCCTTGAATCCAATACCGTAAGACATGAAATGAGAATCATCGCGGAGTCCAAATCGTTCGATGACGTTTTTGGTCATGTGGCCACGGCAACCTTCGGCAAAAATCGTGCATTTTCCATGAAGTTCCATCCCGCGTTCAAAGCTGCCCTTGGGGGCTCCATCCTTGGCAATTCCAACATCATTGGTTGCGATTCCTTTCACACTTCCGTCGTCGTGGTAGAGAACTTCTTGAGCGGCGATTCCGGGGAAGATTTCAACGCCCAACTCCTCAGCTTTCTCTCCGAGCCACGAAACGACATTTCCGAGACGGACAATGTAGTTTCCATGATTTGCCAGAGGAACTCCGGGAAAAATAGGTACAGGAATCCGTCCTTTCTCTGTCAGAATCGCGATCGATTCGTCGGTGACCTTCTGGTGGACGGGAGCTCCAAGCTCTTTCCAATCGGGGAAGAGCTCATCGAGCGCCCTGGTTTCAATGACAGCTCCCGATAGAGTGTGGCCTCCCAGCTCGCTCGCTTTCTCAACGACGCACACGCGGATTTCTAAATTAACGTTTATTTTAGCTCTAAGAATCAGCAAACTGACCTTTGTTGTTCTCCTGAGCCAATTGCTGAAGCGAATCGCTGCCGACAGTCCAGACGGACCTCCACCGACGATCACGACGTCGTACTCCTCTGCTACACGCTCCATGTCCACGTCCTTCCAGCGAGGATCGTTTTCTCGCGGATTCCTGGTGTAATGCGTCGTTGTCCATCGCCCGGCGACGACATTTCGCACCACCGACGAGGCTCGAATTAAGCGCCGAGCTGTCAGCTGCATGTTTCCTGCAAATTAAGCTGATGATCGTATGGAGACGGAAGGACATCAACACATGAAAACGATGCACACACGGACGAACACGATCGATCGCTACCTTCAAAGTCCGAAGTTCAAATGATCATTGAAGTGTGCGCCGCCACGAGGAGATGACCTGCATCGAACAGACACGCGCTGAGTGTCCAATGATCAAGGAGAGCTTATACAAGCAACCTTTGACCTCACAAGAGTCTGCGAAGCCATGGATCGCGCACACGAAATAACGAAGAAACAAATCTAAAGTTGCTCAAAACAGGATTTCCTAGTCATGCGAATCAAACAAAATAAAAAATATCAGATCTCAGAACAATGAGTGCTCAATGAATCGAAGCTTCGCGATTCCACCAAAGAAATAAGACCACGTGGAGTGGTCTCATCGACTGAAATCGCGCAAGAATAGCAGCCAACGAAGGAATAAATAGTGACGTGCAAATGGGCGTTTTTCCAAATATACCATAGCGCGAGTAAAGTGACCTCCCGCAGAACGCAGCGAGTAAAATACCAGATTGCACGTCATGGACAGATGACCAGAGCGTGTCCGATGAGCAGGAATACCCACGTCTACACCCCACGTGACCGGAGTAGCACAACAGCGCGGTGATCTCAAAGTCCACCGCCCTTTGGACTTTGCATTCAGAAACAGGAAAGCCAACTCTATGTACGAATGAACATGGAGCAGATGCAAAATAAATAGTAAACAATAGTAACACTACAAACAGGTGAAACAACCAACATCACTTTCAAATAACAAAAACATCCACACATCGAACCCGTTCCGCAGTCAAAAACAAGTGCAACCAACCACAGGAACGTTTCACCTACTCAGTAGTGAAAACGTTGAAACACTCCAGAACAAACCAATCGACTGATCTACCTTCAACAAAGTAACCAATACAGTGGAGCCGCAGAAAACCGCCAATCCCGAGAATTCGCGATTCAATCCCGTAGACGCTGATTAGTCGGCAAATTGGATTGGACTGACAGTTGAGGGACACAAAACAATAACCCGCAACTTCACACCTGCGCACGCGGCGCACAAACACAGAAAACCGAAACAATCACAGCCCAAAAAAACCGTCTACGTTCAGAAAGAAGCGAGCAGCGAGCGAGTGCGCCCTCCATCGTGCTGTTGACAGCAGCAGCAGCAAGCGAAAACGAACGCAAAAACATTCCATCGTTCTTCTCCACTCGACCGCCGGGAAGAAGAAACAGATACGGCTGGCTGGCTGGCCGGACAGAGCGAGCGAGCGAATAGACGTGAGACGACTTTGTGGATCTCTGATTTCTCGCTCGTCGTTCCCTGAGACGGTGCGGCGATGCGACGGTAGAGATGAGACAACGGGAGAGAACACTTGGACGAGCTGGTCAGTCGATGAGCCGTGCGTTGGCTCTGTTCTGGCTAGAATCCAGCTAGTCGGCTTTCTGTTGGCGAGGAAAATGTCGATGAACACAATGGGGACACGATAGACCGGGGAGAGTTGAGCTTTAAACGTGTTGTCACATTTTTCGCGTGAGCAAGTGATCGCGCAGCTCTGTTCTGACTGTGATTTGTCCACGAATGAGCTGTTTTCAAGGCTGCATACTGAAAAGAACTGGAAAACGCCAATGAAAGCAGCAGATATGCATAAAATGATTCCAGAATCGTGGTTTTTATCGGATTTTTGTCAACTGTCACACTGGGAAGAGCGGATGAGCTGTACTCTGTGTTGCTTGAGGCTTCTGACCATTTCGCTGTGCTTTTGGCTATTCATATTCATGCCACTTGTTCGATATCTATTGCCGTGACCGTCTCTTCATTCAGCCCTCATGTGATCTCTCAAGAATTTGGATGCTGTTTGATCTATGTACTGATCAGCCGCTTTCTCTTTCTCTCTCATCCGGTGCCATTAACCTCTAGGCCGCTGTCACAGCTGTGCGTTGATTGATCGCTAATTGTGATCGTTTTCGCGGTTTGTTCCTTGTTTTCAAGTAGTCCGTCCGCTCAAAGCACTGCAACATGTTGCTATTGCGTGCGCTGTCAGAGAGCGATCGAACTCTCGAATCCCCAAGGAGCGTTTCGTTGTTCATTCTTTGCGTTTCCCACGTTCTATTGCGTGATTGGATTATTCTATTATCTCGTTTAAATATCGTGTTTCATGCTGTGCGCTTTCAGAAATGGCATCTCGTCGCCGCGGTGTTGGAATTGGAGCGATCCAACGAAAGCAGCAACTTGATGTAAGTTTGTAACTCCATTGTTCAGCCATATCGATCGATTTTAGGCTAAATTTCAAGCGAAAGGCACGCAGATGGCTTCCGAACAGCTCCAACAGTTCTCACAACAACTGAACGTCTTCACCCAGAAGCTCGAAGAGTTTGCCTACCGCCACCGCGATGAGATCCGCAAAAACTCTCAATTCCGACGGCATTTCCAAGAGATGTGCGCTAATGTCGGCGTTGATCCTTTAGCTTGTAGGTTTTGCAAACTCCGGAATTGTTTATTTCGGTTTGTTTTTAGCGAGCAAAGGATTCTGGGCTGAGAAACTGGGAGTCGGAGATTTCTACTACGAGCTCGCCGTGCAGATTGTTGAAGTTTGCCTTTCGACTAATCACATCAATGGCGGAATCATAACCGTAGAAGAACTAAGGACTCGTTTGGTCAGGTCGAGAGCGAGATCCAGGAAGGATGCGATTACTACGTAAGTAATTGGAATGAAACATTCCACCGATCGATTGACCCCAATCTTAATCTCGTATTACCAGTTTTCACATTTGACTCCTTTTCAGTGATGACATTCTCCGTGCGGTGGACAAACTGAAAGTTCTGGGCAACGGATTCGAGTTGGTCGCTCTCGGCGGAGGCAGATTCCTCGTCCAAAGTGTTCCCGGCGAACTCAACATGGACGATTCGCGTGTGCTTCAGCTGGCTGAGGACGCCGCCTACGTGACCAAGGAGTTAATCATGGACCGTCTTCGCTGGGATGAGAAACGCACTCAAGTCGTCCTTGACCATCTTGTCTACGAAGGACTCGCCTGGGTCGACTCACAGCCCAGTGACACAACACAATACTGGATTCCTAGTCTCTTCCTGCAACAATATTGTCATTCCAGCAGTTCCACCAGCGTTTCCGAAAGTCTCGCTTCGGTCGCGTTGCACTGATCTCTTTTATACGTAACTTAATCGCTTCATTTCCATTACCCAGAAATCACATAAGACATACTGTTAAAACACGAATATAAATAATGTACAACAAATGGACATAAATCTCGCGGGACCGGACCGCTCTACTTAGTGCTGGTGCCTTCGCTAGTCGGTCAATTCCATTTGTTCGACGATCGCCTTTAGCAGATTGTCGACTTCGTCCTGTGTTTTCAGCCCGAGATTCTTGAGTAGTTGAAGCCACCAGTTGTAAGTAAACCGATCGATCTTGAACAGGTCGGCAAACGTGTCGTCCTTGAGCTGGTCGGGCAGACATTGGTGTAGCGCCTTCAGTGCTCGCGAGTTGTCCGAGAGACGGCTGTAACATCTGACGACGTGCTTCAGGAGCCGTTGAGAGGGTTCCCGCGCTAGCTGGAGCACCATCTTTCCAAGGATCATAGCGACGTGCGAAAACCGTTCGTATGTTTGACAGATGTAGTTGAGTCCGGTGTCGTCAACGAGAATCTTTTGCAGGATGAACGTGGCGACCGTGCGGGAAAGCTCCGTTCCTTGCTCCATGATCCGCAGACAGAGAGGGATGATTTCAGTTGAGAGGAGGAACTGGATAACCTGGAACAGGGAAAACGTTAGAAGATTAGTCCAACAGAATTATCACCTTAACCTCAGGCTCATCAGTCTTCACCAAAGCGCCGATGACACCAAGCGACGTGAGTCGTAGATACTCGAACGGCCGCGTCGTCTTGGTGGTGTGGAGGAAGGGATACAAGAACAGCGGAATATGGGCTGAAATTACACTTAAATACCAAACACAGAGATGAGTACTTACCTTGAAGGAAAGGCCCTCTGGTGTCCTTATGGGAGGCGACACACTGCATCAGAGCGAGCGCGTTACAGACTCGATTCGACTGCATGGCAGATAGCGTAGGCGGCATTATCGTAGGATATACTGAGATCACCTCCTGAAGTAGACACGCCATCGTGCCGAAGGAATGCCATATCCAGATAGCAAGATCGGCGACGTTTTCACGCTTTTTACTGAAACGGAGAGGATTCGTTGAAATTCAAAAGTATAAACATTCAAAGTGACCAGAGTGAAAAGATGTCACAGATCACAGTGCACACTGAAAGAGAGGGCGAAAGAAGCTGAAAGTGCATTTTAGTTCAGTTTTGTTTGGCTGGCGTGTCCGAGCGTTTGAATTCGATCGCGATAGCGGAACTTCCACGGGAAACAGCGAGCAGTTATGATATTTCCATTATTTACAGCGCTAGCTACAAACCTAACTGATAAGCTCAACGGATTTCCATAAATACCTAGATGTTCACCTATCAACAAATGAGCCTAGCAGTCATCTTCATTTTCATACAAAACAGCTCCGAAACAAATCTAAAATCGTCAAATTCCAAAAGAAAATCAAGCGAAAATCAACAGAAAACTCAATTCGACCAATGTATCCCCACAACGCAGCATGGAAGAGTAAGCAAAAGTGAACAAACTACATTGATGCGCGCAGAATCTTCCCCTCGCATTCCACGGCTAACTGGCAAACCATCTGCAGCCCTTCGGAATACGTCATAAGGAGACAAAATGCTCGGATATCCCAGGCGAATATGATCTCGGTCATAGCGTCACCCTCCTTCCCACACAAAACAACTCCAAAGTCAATCAAAATGCGTCGGATTTCAAGCAGAAAAATCCCGGGAATACGTGCTTGCAAAAGAGGAGAAATGCAGTGATCGTCTTCCATCGGAAATCGGCAGAAATCCACGTGAAACAACATCGAAAAACTCATCACAACAGCGATGACAGTAACGAAAGAACACAACCTACTCAAACACAACCATCCAACCAACAAAGAAGAGAAACTTCGCTCACCATTTGCCCCACAGCAAGTCTTCCGGCCTCTCCCTACAGAGTTCACATTTGCCACATACGTAGACCAACCTTAACTCGAGCAGCGCATTCTCTCGTTTCTCCGGATCGGCTAGATCGTTGATCCAGTCAAAGACCTTGTTGTGCATCTCCTCGATGCTCTCCGCTGTGGACGGATCTTCCGGCAGCGTTGCCATCTTCGCGAGGCTTCTTTGGAGAGGAAACGGCGGAGAGGTCCGGTGGATTCGCGTTGATTCAAGCGACACGCGTGATTCGGTGACTCTGAAAGAAGCACAAATACGTCATTCGAGAAGTGAAAACTAGAAAAGCGACATGAGACTGCACTTGTGCGTCTGTAAACGCTCAGAAAGCGAAAAAAAAACGAGAAATTTGCGGCGCTGCGACCTTCCACACTGATGCGTTTTCGCTTTGGTGGGAAGTATTGTCTAATACAGTAGGCGGAGCGTTGGAGTTGAGGCAATGCGTGGCGGGACCACTAAACAAGTTTTTGTTTACCAAAAAGCGCAAATTATTGCTTGGACGATGTGAGGCGTGAACTGTCTAGACTCTCAAGCTGAGTAAAGCAAGCGATGCTACAGTATTTGAGGGTGCATGGCTCGCATCAGTCAAAGCGTTGGAGGAGCCTCTATTGACAGCCGGAAGGTCACAGATTCGAATCAGCCCGCAAGTATTGTCACTTTTGAACGTTTTAAGCCATTTTCGCTCTATTTTACAGCTTTTTCACACTTTAATCAATAAAAGTTGGTCTTACCACGATGTCCCTGATTATCGTTTCTCGACCTGAAAGCATTGCTATCGTAGTTTTGAGTAAGCCGAGAGAATACTCTAAATGAAAAATCAACGGAAGCAAGAATTTATCGTTTTAACAAGTAAACAGAGCGTTGAAGGGGGACAAAGAGAGTACGGTGGGAGAGGCTACCGTACCTGCAAACAATACAAAACAACGTAGAAGACAGTGAGCGCGAGTTGGCAGAGGATCGATGATGATTCGAGGAGAGATCAACCGGACCCTGTGAACACATAGATTTCGAGATATACACAGTCAACGGGGGTACGGTAAACAATTCTGTAGATACTAGGGATACTGTAATGGCACAATAAATGCATGTAAATTCAACAGGAGCTACGACGATCGCGGATGAGAGCCGCTTGCTCGAAGATGTAGCTGAAGGTCGGGTCGTAGGAGAGGTAGGGGGACCACATCACATCGGGGCAGGATTGGTGTTGGATACTGTAGTTATGGTAGTAGTTGTCGGGAAGTAGGAAGAGATGGTTGATGTGAACATGAATGTGAGCGGGTGGAGCGGGACCGGATGGAGGAGCACCCAAGTCGGCGGCGGCGGCGGCGGCGGCGCTGGCGCAAGTGGGGTCGGATTCTGGAATTGCGTGTGTGTGATTACGGTAGATCGTGGCGCGCGGAAGCTCGGCGGTTCGCATTCGCCTGCAAGTGAGTAAGGAATTCGGTTAGAGTCGAACCTTTGACCTCTCGCTTCTTAATCTACACGTCTCCTCTCCCACGCTCTGCTTCCTCAAAAAGCACTTTACTTGTCTCACGTGTCTCCCTCGCGTTCCCAGACTGTCTGGACGCGTCAATTAGCGCTCATCGACCGGTTCACTAATCTCAAGGCTACGGAATGACAGACAGACGGACGTACCGACATGCATTTGCAGATGCTCCGCGTGTTCCTCTTCGCCTCCGTCGCTCGTCTTCTCCCGCCAACGTCGTCGTTCTCGTTGACCAGCGCGAGTCTGAATGATTCAGGATTACGGTAGGTACATTGCGGTTACGGTAGTCGACTTACTGAAGTCGACGCTTCCAACTTCCGAAGTCTCTGACCAGTTTTCGTCTTCTTAAATTCGCGGTTTTGGGTTACGGTAGGAGTTCGCACGCGCTCACCAATGCTCATAGTCTCGTCGTGAGCCTCGGTGGTATCCATCGGCTCGTTCTTGACACCGGGAGCCGGATGCTCCTTCTCCTCCTCCTCTTCCGCCTTGTCCTCCTCGTCCCGCGGCTCCTCTTTGATGACGACTTTCACCGCGGGAGTTCCGGAGGCCTCGATCGGCTCCACAGCGGCGGGATCGACGCGCAGAGGGACGTCGTCCTCCTCGTCCGCAGCGAGTTCCTCGAGGATCAGGCGGTCGAGAACGTCTTCGGGGATGAGCTCGGAGAGCATTCCCATCGATTGCAGGAAGCCTGCTGAGGAGAGAGCGGTTAAATTGTGTTTCAAAGGAAAATGTTCAGAAATTCGTGTCAGGACCCAAAAAGTGTCATATTTCCCTATCCTAGAGTGATTTCTCATCAGTCACAAATTCCGAAAATTAAGAGCGGCAGCTGGATTTATGAGTCTACAAGAGGACGCTGTGCTTTTGCGTGCAGGAATCGGCCACAGGACCGGCTTCCTTGCTCATCTCGCCGCAACTCTGGCGCTCTGCTCCAGACGAAAACAACCCTCAATCTTACCGTATACTTTCGTCTCGTTCTCCGCGTTCACATCTTGGCTGTTTACGTCCTTGTTTCCGCTCATGTTCACTTCAGATGCCGTTTTACCTGAAATCGTAAACACATGTTGTGGTGCTGAGATGGCCGACCAGCGAGTGGCACGAAAGTTGCGATCGCGACACGATCACGAGGCGCAAAAACGACGGCGGCAGCAGCAGCAGCACATGTGCGCGCTCTCATTTGCATATTCGGGGAGCGAGCGAGTGGACAATGGACGGAGGTGCGGCGGCGATCGCTGGATGGCGCGGTCTAACAGCGACCGATCGGCCCTTTCGGGTTGAATGCGGATGAAAGCTGAGCGCGCGAGGCGAACGAGAGGAGCAAAGGAGACGGCGGATTGTTTACAGATTCGTTTTTTGGAGAGATCGGCGGGCGGAGTACGGTAGGCAACACGCGAAGGATCATCACAACAGCCGAGGAAAAGTTTGTTTTTGTGAGTTTTGGAGATGCGAAATGTCAGCAAACGCGCGCAGATTGGGACAGCAGAACAGAGCGAGTGGGATTGAATTATTTCTGCACTTTTCAGTCCCGTCAGCGCCTCGAAGGAGTGTGAAAGTACAAATGCGCGAGTGCAATCTCCCTGGAACAAAGAAATTTGCTTTTTAGGCGAATATGAAAGGATTTGTCCGAGTTCAGCGACTGCAGTACGAGGACAAAGGATTGTACTTTCAGCCACGAGCACCGCGGAAGGCTACAGTTGCTGTAAGCCATCAGCTCTGATCCCCAATCGTGAGCATCCGAAAACAGAAGAGAACGCTCGATCGCGTTGCTCGCCTCAAGGCGGCGGGCGCCGTACGAGGATCGGCGGTTGGCGGCTGTGGACGCGGACGGAGCAGGAGACGACTGTCGGAAAGTTTGATTTTGAGCTCTTATGAGCGGCACAGAGGGGCGTGGCGATCAAGGGCGTGACATCCAAGCTGGCTGATTTGTTGAGAAGGCGAATTGGCGCCTACGGTAGACTGGGCCAGACAAGAGGACGCGAAATTGCACTTTGCATCACGGAAGCGCGCGTACAAACGGTTTGCGCGACGACTTTCACCTGCTGCCATCACTCACGCCAACGGGTCGAGAGTCTAATCGCAGACCGAAAATTGGCTGAAAAAGGTGCACTTCGGCCACGCAATTCCGCGCTTCGTCTACAGATTGTAAAGATTCAAATTCAAAGGGTTTTGGCATGATGACGTTCCCTAGCCCTAAGAGGCGCTCAGAGAGCTTTTCTTACCACAAAGCGTGCTGCAACGCGACAAAAGCGGACAGATGCGAGAGATTCAGCGAACAGAGCTCCGAAATCGAGAGACGAAGCTCTCGCTCGCTGTCACCGGGCAGGGATGACTGTCCAGACTCCTGATCAAAGTGCAGTGCCCAAAAATGCGGTTGGCGCGCGCTTCAAATGACAAAACTGGCATCGAACCACCGCGTGCACTTTCATAAAAATGAATTTTCAGCCGAAGACAATCGGCGCGATTGTGAGTGCAAACGGTCAAAGCTACAAAATCGTGCACTTCGGTCACGAAAGCGCGGTGGCGAGGAAACGAAATGCAACGTTGGTTGTGGTCAGCGTCGTCGCGTCAAGACCGGACTGTCGGCGACAAATCATCGACCATAAAATGAAGGAAAAAGTGCACTTTGGATCGTCCAGCGGTCCACGATTTGCACTTTCATCTCCTGTTGGTGTCAAATTAACGGACGAGAGTGTTTGAAACGTAGGTTCAAGCCTTCCGCGACCCTTTTCTCTTTGCTTTGCACTCTAAGAAGCCTTTCTTGGGTCAGACACAAAGGACTAAGCTATGAAAGGGCCTATGAAGGCGATGCTCTTATTTCTCCCCCATTTGACACCCGCTTCGGACATCAAACAGTGCGGAAAATCTCCCTACGGTATGTCCGGATTGCGGTTCTGTGTCTCTAATCTTCTTAGCGTCAAATTGAATTGCACTATAACCCGCTATCCCTCTCCCTCCGTCTCTCCTTGCCTCCCTCTCCCTCCTTCTGACCTTTACCGCTTGCAAAGTGCATTCAAAAATGCGGTTGGCACCTTCGGACGTTGGCGCTCGTCAACAGACGTCTGCCATAGAGGAGCAAAAAGTGCACTTTGGCCAAAAGTGGCGCGAAACGTCGTGATTTCTCGTGTGCGAAGGCCCAAATTTCAAATTGAACGTGTCCTATGCGTTTTATGGCTTATCCTTAAGTAAAAAGCAGCCAAAAGAGTCGAAAATTGTACATTTCACCTAAACAACGCGGCAATTTGTTGTCTCTAAACATAGGTTTGCGGAGGAAACAATCTAATAATCCGAGTTTTGAGGCGAAGGAGCTCGAATAATAATGCTACAACCCTCTTTGAAGGCATTTATCTCGCGCTATTGGATGCAGAAAGCTCAAAAATGGACCTGAATCCGAAGGGATTCACTCCATGCCCACGAGCACAGTTTTGCGGATAAAAGCTAGAAGTGAGCGAGTCTATTTTCAGGCTCTCAAGCAGCCCCTCTAAACCACCGTGCAACAAAGTTGCGTTTTGCGGCGCGTTTTTTGCATTCGCCACACTTCAGCCAACCCAAAGTGCACGGAAAGTGCATCCCTAACAGGCTAGCGGCGAGCGTTAGTCTCCCGGAGAATCACATTAATGTAATAGGGCGCACACAGAGTGCGTCGGAGGCCCGGCGGCGGAAGCTAATGACAGGTTAACACCGCAAGCAGCGGGAATGACGAAGAGAGAAGCTCACGCGCAGCCAGCGCAGCGCTTCTCTCCCGCTGGCCGCCGAAAGCGTGCGCGAGACCAGAACTGACTCCTCATCATCGGCTCGGCACTCTCGATCAGCGCGGGAAGGAAGGGCGGACGCTCTTCCTATGGGAAGGCGCGATCGGCTTATAAACAGAGCTGAAGCTGCTGCAGCGGTGGCTGCAGGAAGATCAGAGAAGGTGGTGGTCATGTGATGTGCAGCAGGAGAAAAGCGGATTGAGGGAACGTAATTACTCTCGTGGGAGACGCAAACTAATCCTGTAATACGGTAGAGCGAAGGGGAGAACGCGAGAGTGGGAAGAGGAGGAAGTAGAGCTGGAGATTTGCAAAGGTCAGCGGTCGAAATCCCTCCGAAAATCCTGATTCTTAGAGTTTTGAGAGTTGGACAGCAAGTTGAACACAGCTTTGAACGAAAAGTTCCAAATTTGGCGTTTTTGTAGCAACTAAAAGGACCCATCCGGCCTCAGAGTCATGGAAGCGACCCTATTGAGGCCCCTGATTACGGTAGAAATCGTTTTAATGAAAGCCGCAGCTCTGCAGACGCTGAAAAACCTCTAATTTCAATCCCATCTTTCAAGTTTTAAGTGAAGAATTAAACGAATTATTGCTGGAAAAACGCGGATTTGAGTGAATTGACATAAAGTCGTTAGAATAAGGTCGCTTGCAATGCTTCGAATATGTGAATTCGATAGAAATAAACCCATTTTGAGAGCGAAACCAAGCAGAATCACGCGTGAAATCAAGTTGAACGTCAAATTGCCATAAATCAAGCAGCCAATCGTGCCATTTATTCCTTCTTTTCACAGGCAAACGCACTTTAGAATACGTCAGTTTGGCCGAAAATCTCACAATCGCGCTAGCAAATCAACCTCCTCCGACTGTCAGTTGCAGAATTCAATTAATTCTACGTGTTGTACTGCTTTCAGCCTTCAAAGTCCAGGTAGAATCGCGCTATGTAGCCGCGCAATGATTGAACGGGGCTATAAAATGGGAATTACCGGAAATGACATAAGATTGTCGGCTTCAAATGACGGAGACCGAGCGGCCGAAGCGCAGTTTTCCGTCCTTCCGTGTCTGCGCCGCCTTCGCTGGAACCTCATGTTGGACAGAGGTTCGAATCAGGCATCAAATGTCATGGATGCGCACTCCTCGTGAACAAATGAAACGACCAACGTTGCTATGCGGTGCGCTTAACGCTCCAAAGTCCTCACAGACCTCTCAAATTTGCAAATTTCTCAAAGAAAATCCGCACTCCTCTTGCAAAAATGCCGGAATTGAGCGTAAGATCCCAATCCCTCGTATAAAGATGGCACATAGGCTTTAAGCCAGGCTCAGATTAAGCCTGTCTTTAGCTTTTAGTTTAGAATAACCGCCCTTGTTGGGCAAAGGAATCGTTCTGACACGTCTGACGGTAAGAAGACCAAGTTTTTTGGAGTTTTGACAAATTTAGGCGCCAGACTTGGAATCCGAATGTCTGCTCTCTCTCCTTCTGGCGCGTCCTCTCCGCTCAGATCTCTGCGAACTCGCAATACACTTTGACGAATTAATTCAGAGAACTTGAAAGGTGCCGCAATCGCGATTCATCGCCAGCGCCATCCGCACTGCAGCGAGCGATCGTATCAAAGGAAGTGCAGAGCGAGCGTCGCCAAAGTGCATTGTGTCTGTGCAGCACAGTCATGCAGCCTCTCTATTCACCGTCGACCGCAGATTTGCGGCCTGATTGACAGAGCGGAGAGGAGATGTCCGATGCCAGGGAGGATACGGTGGATGTGGGGAGATGGCGAGATGGGGCTGTTCACAGCCACAAAGGATACAGTTTTGACTTTGTCTGCACTTTCTGACTTCAGGCCTCAATTCAATCAGAGTCTACCGTGATCAAAGGCGCCGTTAAGAGTGGACGAGCTGCGTGTGTTCCTTTTCAGTCTCAAATTCTTTCTTATCACCGAGTACAACTGAACGTCTGTCATTCTGTGATCGAACACACGCTAAATGATGGCACTTTTGGAATGGCAAAGGTCTGGGGAAGGTTATGGACGCTTTTCAGGGTCACATACTTTGTCGAAAAGCTGTCAGCTCTTTATTTTCAAGATTAATTTACAAATTTTTGCTGTACATGATCAAACGGCATTAAACGTCGGTTTAAACGTTGATCGGGCCATCGGTTTGGGGCGCGGAGGGAGCACCGGTGGAGACGTCGACCGGACCTTCGGAGGGCTGCACGGGAGCGTCGGTGGAAGGATTCACGGGAAGATCGGTCGCGGGGTCGACAGGAGCGTCGCTGGAGGGCTGAGGAGCGTCGGTCGATGGCGAGTCGGTCGAAGGGTCGACGGGAAGCTCGGTGGATGGATCGGTCGGCCCGTCAGTGGAGGGCGCTGCTGAAGGCTCGCTGGAGGGCGCGGGATTCTCGGTGGAGGGCGCGCCGGTGGAGGGCTGCTGCGTGGTCTTGTCGTGGTGGTGGTGATGGCGATGGTGATGTCCGTGACGGTGCCGATGTCCGTGGCGATGGCGCCAACCCTCCGACGCGACTGCGGCCTCTTCGCTGCTCTCGGAGTCCGCTCCGAGCGCTCTGGCTTCGATCAGCGCCGCGAAGACGCATCCGACGAGGGCGAGGAGGAGGACACGATTCATGTTGACTACGGTAGACGAGACGAGTCGACTGCTGCTCTCTCCTCGCCTCTCCGCGCCTTTTATTCGCCCCGACTGATAAGCGGCGCCCTTCTCGGCATCTCGCCTGCGTCACCGGCTGATCAAACGACCGGACGCCCCCAGACGTTCGTTCCCGCGTTGGGTGTGACCGCCCGGAGAGATCGAGACCAATCGGAAGCGCAGATAGCGATCCGCGTGATTCAAAAGTCACATTTCGCATTTCACGCTAAGCCGAGTGCACTGATAAGGGTATCAGCTGTGTCTTGGATGCCCTTAACTTTGAACAACACAAGGAACAAAGGTAGCAACGTGTGAAAATGCTGAAATAATTTTCAAATGATCTTCAAAAGCTGAAATATGATTAGCTGATAATTGGAGGTTGATCATCGCAGGAAATTGCTTGCATAAAGCTCCGAAAATGCTTCACGAACCTCGCTTTGTGTTTTCCATTTTGAGCCTTAAATCAAACAACAACAAACGTTGTTTACCACAACCAATTGTTTAATCAACTGTTACATCAGCACCAAATCTGCTTCTTGCTCTTCCCATGGCGCAAAGGTCAACCAAGACACCGCTGAGACTCTTATCAGTGCACTCGGTTTTGCGTGAAATGCGAAATGTGACTTTTGAATCACGCGGAACGCTATCTGCGCTTCCGATTGGTCTCGATCTCTCCGGGCGGTCACACCCAACGCGGGAACGAACGTCTGGGGGCGTCCGGTCGTTTGATCAGCCGGTGACGCAGGCGAGATGCCGAGAAGGGCGCCGCTTATCAGTCGGGGCGAATAAAAGGCGCGGAGAGGCGAGGAGAGAGCAGCAGTCGACTCGTCTCGTCTACCGTAGTCAACATGAATCGTTTCCTCCTCCTCGCCCTCGTCGGATGCGTCTTCGCGGCGCTGATCGAAGCCAGAGCGCTCGGAGCGGACTCCGAGAGCAGCGAAGAGGCCGCAGTCGCGTCGGAGGGTTGGCGCCATCGCCACGGACATCGGCACCGTCACGGACATCACCATCGCCACCACCACCACCACGACAAGACCACGCAGCAGCCTCCACCGGCGCGCCCTCCACCGAGAATCCCGCGCCCTCCAGCGAGGCTTCAGCAGCGCCCTCCACTGACGGCCGACCGATCCATCCACCGAGCTTCCCGTCGACCCTTCGACCGACTCGCCATCGACCGACGCTCCTCCGCCCTCCAGCGACGCTCCTGTCGACCCCGCGACCGATCTTCCCGTGAATCCTTCCACCGACGCTCCCGTGCAGCCTCCGTAGGACCGGT
Organism: Steinernema feltiae; assembly: GCA_007213375.1. Classification (NCBI taxonomy): domain Eukaryota; kingdom Metazoa; phylum Nematoda; class Chromadorea; order Rhabditida; family Steinernematidae; genus Steinernema; species Steinernema feltiae. Next base: position 608 of record MQUG01000334.1, on the reverse strand, counting down.
CGACGTCTCCACCGGCGCTCCGTGCAGCCCTCCGAAGGTCCGATCGACGTCTCCACCGGCGCGCCCTCTGCGTCCCAAACCGACGCCCGATCAACGTTTAAACCAACGTTTAATCCCGTTTGATCATGTACAGCAAAAATTTGTAAATAATCTTGAAATAAAGATCACAGCTGACAGCATTTCGACATGTGACACTGAAAAGCGTTCATAACCTTTCCGGACCTACAAACCCTTCTTATGAATCCGCATCTCCAATCATTGGAGTGTGCGCGAAAGAATGTTACAAGAAGATCTTAGACTTCCGTTGAAGCTGAGGACTTAATAAGAAAAAAAGTGAGTCCAGAGATAATGAATTGTTGAATTTTGCTCATCTAACATAAGTGCAGTAACCCGAACTTGGACGGTGGAGAAGTCACGAGGAGTTGTGGTGCGCTTGTTCTACTGATGTGTAGTGCATATTACAAAATCCAAATTCGCCATTCCAAAAGTGCCATCATTTAGCGTGTATTCGATCACAGAATGACAGACGTTCAGTTGTACTCGGTGATAAGAAAGAATTTGAGACTGAAAAGGAACACACGCAGCTCGTCCACTCTTAACGGCCGCCT
>MQUG01000333.1:0-23540 GCA_007213375.1 Steinernema feltiae | reverse complement strand
TACAAAACTTCTCCAGAAAAGCGATTTACTGGTTCTTGATGACCTATTAGAGAATGTTAGATAAAATGTAAAATTATTTAAAAAATACCTGCGTGGGCAGAAGAATAACGAAGAATAACTTTGGTCAAAGTAGTGGCCAACGAAGCAGCAAGGAAGAAATCGCCTTCGATTAAGAAATTACGAAGGATAGGGCGATCTCCTTTCAAGACCTTAGTGTCCGAAACGAGAGCTGACTGAGTAGCGTAAGTGCCGTCGGCAGTTACAGTAGGCTTCTTAGTTTTGTCAAGGCTTGGGGCAGGTGGCTCTTCCGAAACAGCATTGTCTCCTTCACGGTCACGCATTTCAGCGTCAACAAGAGGCAAAGGGCCAATAGCGGTTTTAATGAGAGTGAACAGCTTGGTCATTCTTTCAGGAGTATCGGAAAACTCTCCAAGAAGCCAAGTTGCACGACCAAACACGTTACCGTTGCAAATACTTGGGTAAACTTCCTGCAATAATTCAAAACTGAAAAGAAAGTAATAGATTACAGCACTTACATGAAGCTGGTCAATAGTGACAGATCGTAGACCAGGAAGACGATGGACCGCTTCTCTTAAGAAATCGAGAACGTTCACTGCAGCGATTTCAGAACTATCACACAGGAATTCCATCAGGACAGGGATAATTTGCTCAGCAACGTCTGGGAATTTGATAGTGGCACGGTGAAGAGTGCGAACAAGCAGTTGGCGATACTGATCAGCGTCTTCCGCACAGATGTCGCCATTTGTAGATCGGCGAATTTCTTTTCGCAAAAGCATAACCATCTCGTTGACGTTCCGTGAAGATACCAACTCAAGTGCTAAGGACAATGTCTTCTTGCGCACCTCATAGTCAGTAGCTGTTAACACGCGTAGAATGTCCATTACGAGTTCTTGTAGAACACGCGCGTTCGCCACGTTATCTTTCAAGTCGATAAGACGGTCAAGCACAATCAGCTGCAATAAGATACGTGGCTAAAATTCAAAAGGCTATAAAACGTACTTTCACGTTGTTGTCCAGCATTCTTTGACGAGGAGTTCAATGTAAGCTGAAGCGCCGCTTTGATGGCAGAAGGGACTGTTCGTCAGAGTAACCAAAGTTCTAGCCGCTTCATACTCTTACAGCGGCCGACTGAGAACTTCAGAAGGTTGTAGACGACATCTAATGAAGCGAGCGCATTCTCTACGATTCATTCACACACTACCTAAAAGTACAATAGGTACTGCTTAACTCTCTAATTATGTGCATACCTTTGTAAATTCAGCTCAACAATGATCAACTGAAGAATATCATCAGAACAGATGTGACTTGACCAATACAACCGGAAAGGTAGTCAAGTGCGCGAGCTTGGTCAACGTGCAGAAGCATCATAAATGAGTTTCGTTCACAAGAGGCGTCTTGTTCACCTTCCAAAAACGTTGACACAAGTTCTGGAGCATCGGGAATGAGGAACTCAAAATTTTCTAAATGGCACTGCCGGCATCCGTATGGAGATACTTTGCTTACGGTAAATGGTATAAATAGCTAGGACCGCGTTCCTTCGAACGTAAGAATGGCGATGCTCAAGACATCCACGAATGGCAGGCATCAAAGGTTCCAATAGCTCGGGTTCCTTGAGTTTGCACAAAAATCTGAGAGTAGATCCGCGGACAAACTCGTTGGGATGCTGCAAGTCTTTGCGGTAGGCGTCGCAAACAAGAATCATTTCGTGTAAAAGCTTTCCATCAGAACTGGTCTAAAAATACGATGCTGAACTAACGTTGACTAACCAGCAAACTACCTTAGGTACAACTTCCCAAAAGAGAAGAAGGAGCTTCTTGATGGTATGATCTTGCAATGGGAGACAGAAACGTATCACGTAAATCAGCAATCCAGCTTCACACTTTTCGCCATTCATGATCATCAGAATCAACTTCTTCAGCGTATCAATCTTCGCATTCATGGGGCCAGTTTCAAAGCGTACCTTCAACTGATGGTCGGTGAGAACTTCATCGTTATCCTCAACATGAATGATGGTGTAGCAGGCCTGTTCCATCGAATCTTCGAAAGGCTGAAAACGATCAACTATAAAGGTAGCAATACATCGTAATGAATATCGAATCACGCCCGAATAAAAGAACATCGCTGATTGGAAGGGATAGGTATATACTGGTGAGATACCGGCGACCCCGCACAAAGAGCAGAATAACAAGCAAACAGCTCACTTAAATCCGCGATCTATGCTAATCTGCAGCATACGGAACGCTGCGCGCCATCTCATGAGCTCGAGAACTTGTGACAACCAATATTACAAGCCCGTGAATCAAATTGAAATCTCACGAGAATGAGAATAAATCCTACATTTCGTCACGAATTAGAAAAATAGCAAACGCGACATAAATAATATTCGAATTTCGAATATAAAACAAACTCAATTATCGTCAATGCGATAACGCGAATGCTCTGGCTCATGAGATGCCGCAGCAGTCATAAAATTACCGAACGCACTGATTCGAAAATGCGACAAATCGCCAAAGCAACGAGCGCCTCCGTCGCCCTCAATTCGACAGACTTATGTCCACGTGTACAAGAGACGTCAGCGCTCCCGCCTCCCTCATCGTCTATCGCCGTCGTCACAAAAATCACGTCAAAGAGGGAACGGAGAATGGTGATTTCACTCATCTTCCAAAAACAACTTATAAGTCATTCAGTCAGTGAGATCACTATTCAGTATACGCAAAACAATATTAAAAAGCACAAAAGTTATTGAAAACAGCGACGATTTATCAAAAAATGCACGACAAGGAGCAATTTAATTCCTAAAATTGCGTCAGATCTTCATGAACGCATATTTATGATCAATCAGCGCTACTTTCGCCGCCGCTGCACAGATCAGGAAACATTCTAAATCCACTGCAACACTGGAAACTTTGAAAATGAACGAACGATCCTCAGCGAAAACGAAAATCACAAAGGACAACTCATCGCCGCTCAATATGACTCACTCAATCGACTCAAGCATTCAATGATGCGCAAAACGCTGGCCAACTCGTTGGCTTCAAATTACGACCGAAATGGTTATGAAAACAGAGCCCCCGGGGCGCGTAGACGTGCGCGATACGAACGAAGCATTCTAATACCAGCTTCCAACGCCGTTGAAAATCAATTTCGCGCTGAAAAAGTCCGCCTTCGTTATATTTTCGAGATTTGACGACGTCGACCCGAGCGAGGCGCGTCAACCGCCGAAGCGCTTTTGAGGCTCCCACCACGAACGCTTGAATTTGTAACGCACAGCACGCTCATTTATCGACTCATTTATGAAATCCATCTAGAGAATCGTCGGATCTTCGAGGTCGTGCTCGGCCGAAACAGATCGCTCACATCAGTTCTTGGCCTCAGGGTATTGTCGAAATGCAATCGAACGCCATTAAGGAAACTTCGCACGTTCGAGCGCGCGCGCACTCATTGCCAGGTGTTGGTGACAGCGCTCTGATTTTTCAACGTGAAATGCCACTTTCGGACCTTTCGAATCACCTCTTTACCCGACTGTAGAGTCGCCCTACCATATTAGGTCCGATATTAGACCACTATGAGTTAGCAAATCTTCCAAAAGAAGCATCTGATCTGAGTAAACTGCGCGATCCTATCTCGTATAGTCTATTTCTGCCCTATTTCGTCCAAGTACGAAACGCTAGTTGTTTTTGCTTAAATTAAACTTTTTTCGTAGATTTTCGCTCTCCGCAGTGTCACAGCAGCCCTGTCAACCTGAGCTTCTTCAATCAGACAAATTTTTTGAATGGTCTATCAGATAAAGCAACAAGTCATAAAAAAATGATCGCCGTCCTTTCCTCAAAATCGTAAATACGTATCGAAACCAAAACTCGGCCGTAGCACTGCAATAATTGTGGTTAACTTACAAAGCAGTACAACATTAGCATCGCATTAGAACATATTTAAAAGTAAGTTCCAAATTAAAATCCCGTATTTCCAAATCCAACCTGAATCGACGACCCAACATGAACTACGTTCCCGTGCTCTTCTACGAAGCAATTTGCAGCAGTCGACTTGGCATGAATCCCATTTCCGATTGTCGGCAACTTTCCGGACTATTCGGAGAAGTCGCTGTTGAAGCTTTCGACAACATGGCGTTGCGCTACGTTGTAATAAAGAACGGTAAGTTTTTCGATAATGGGTATTTCAGTCAATTTATAAAGATTGACAACGCTCTGCTGAAATTCAAGAAAGTTACCAGAAAGCATCACGTGTACACATCGATCTTTGTTTCTGCCGACAGCGACAAATATTCCATTGATCCTTCAGCGTTGGAAGAGCTTTCAGCGGCTACAAAAGGCAAACATGTCGTTCTCCGTTTGAATAGTTCGAATATGAGCAAAGAACTCGAGAAATGGATTGAGTCGATCCAATTTTGTTTTGTGTTAAAAGTGGCCACCGATCTTCCACGAATTCCAGATTCACTGATTCAGAAGAAGACTTTATTTCAACTCAATTTTAATGGAGACAACGAAATCAGTGATGCAGCCGCAAATCAACTGTTGCAGCTATTGAAACAGGATCAGTTCATTGGGGCTACTCTTTCTGGTTTCTCAGTTTCAAATTTGTCGAAACTGGTTGCCGGATGGAATGAAAGCGCAAACCGATCAGAGATGATGCGAAGAAACATTTGGTGCAAGCAGAAATGCAGCCAGCAAACGGTCCACGATCTCGGCTTCAGAAAGTGCACCGAAGAGGAAAAGCGCTTCATCTACGAACCGACCTACAGCAAGATGTGGCAAAATGCAGAAGAGTTTTTCGTGAAAATTGAAGGAAATGCTCGAGTTTACTGTATATTGTTAGCCTCATTCAGCTACCATACGCTGTTGGTTTTTGCTTGATTTTTGTGTTACTTTGTGCTCTTTTTTGAAAACGATAAATGGATATTGACTACCGTAATTTTGGTGAAATCAGAATTCTTGTAGGACAGCTCAGTCTTGAAATAAGGGGGGCCCCTACATTTCCTAGAAAATCACTGGTCTTGGAGCGATTTGATTGCGGTCGTATATGCATTGTACGGTAGCGCTTCGACTGTTATTTGCTGAAAACGGACATTTTCGGTCGTTTCACGTGAATCTGATAGCATGAGAGTTCTTCGCGACCTCGAATTGGCCTAGATTGACCATGGAAACACAGGTTTGCGGCTATTTGGTCGAAAAAAGACAAAAAATTCGCTGACCAATCGTGGACTTAGCCGTTCGCGCGCAACAGCACAAATCGATTTTTCATCGTTTTATCAATTCGAGGAAATGCAGTCGTCTTGGCGCGGTCAGCCTGAGGACGCGCATGTAGTCAACAGTGTCCCCCAATGGTTGATTGCCAAAACTGTCTATTACCAGCCGATTCACGTGATTCAGATGGCATGAGCGTTTTTCGCAACCTTGAATTGGTCTAGAATGGCCATGAAAATACAGAATTGTTACTGAATGGCCGAGAATCGATGAAAATTCGTGATTTCCCAGTCGACCTCGCCTTGCAAGTTTTGACAGAAAACTAAATGTCGCATTTCGAAAAAACGCACGGCAAGCACCGGCGCGCGCCACGTTTTTTAACGTGGATTGCCGAGTCGCACCGTGCGAAGTCGAATTGCTCATTCGCGAGGATTTCAATTTTTGGCTCAACAGAACGCTGAATTTTGGCGATGAAATACGCGATTATATGCCAATCTTTGATTTTCGGGTGTTTTCCATGCAGTGAGAGCATAAAAAGGAACAGGAGGTACGGAGAGAGGATCACGAGCGTATCGAAACCAAGAAGAAAAACGCTGATCTGGCAATATTTCGTTATGAGAGCCTCGGTCCAAGCCAGGTCGTGCTCGCTCTTTCTCTCGACCTCCTGTTCCTTTTTAAACAGATTGACGTACTAGGCATAGTTCTGCGAAGCACGTTTGTTTGCGGGGGCCGGTAAGAGTTACACGAAGCCCGAAAACTGTATTGACGGTTGACGGTTGTATTCAGAAAAAAAATTAAATCCCTACTTTGTGAAATTTGGAGCAAAAAACGCAACTGAGCCTTGCCCACAAATATGACTAGCGCATTTTCGTTTAATTCCTCGTGAAATGAGCAATTCGACTTTGCACGGTGCGACTCGACCTGCAATCCCCGTTGAAAACCAACGCGACCACACACCTTGAGCGGATCCCGCAGCGTTTTTCGCAATGCGACATTCAGTTGTAAGGCGACAATATTCTGATCTGACGCCATTTGCGATGCAAATGTTCACACTAATTAACACAATTCAGGCAAATCGCTGCAAGAGTCGATCGTCACGCGCATCGCATTGCAGCGCATTTAGGCGATGAAACGGAGTCTAATCAATTCGAAGCTGACGACCCACCATGAACGACGTTCCCGTGCTCTTCTACGACGCAGTTTGTACCAATCCAGTAACTGCAATCTCGTTTACCCTTAAAAAACTTTCGGGTCGCTTCGGAGAAGTCGCTGTTGAAGCTTTCGACAACGCGGCGTTCCACAGCGTTGCAATGAAAAACGGTCAGTTTAGCGACGGAGGGTATTTCAGTCAATTCAATGCACTACGTGGAAATTCGGTCAAATTCACGAAAGTCAGCAGAAAGCATCACATGTACACATCGATCTTCGTTTCTGCCCACAGAGGCGAATATTCCATCGAGCCTACAGTGTTGAAGGAGCTTTCGCTGGTCACAAAAGGCAAACGAGTTGGTCTCAGTTTGAAAACTTCGAATATATGCAAAGAACTCGAGAAATGGATCGGGTCGCTCCATTTCTGTTTTGCGTTAAAGGTGCCCGTCGAATGTCTAATAATTTCAGAATCGTTGATTCAGAAGAAGACTTTATTTCAACTCGAGTTCATGGGAAACACCCAAATCAGCGATGAAGTCACCACTCAACTGCTGCAGTTAATGAAACAAGAACAGTTTCATCAGGCATTTTTGTCCTATATTTCGGGGTCAAACCTGAAGAAACTGATTGCTGAGTGGAGAGAAAACGCGGCAGAAATGGCGGGAAAAACCATTTTCTGTAAAAAGCAGGTGACTCTGAAGAAACTCGGCTTCAGCGGTTGCACCAAGGAGGAAGAGCGCGAGTTTGACGTCATCTGCCCGAGATTTAAAGGATTGAGGACAAATGCGAGCATCTATCTGTTGAAAAACAATAACGAAGCCGGATTGTACTGCTTGCGCGTTCCAAATGGCGCCTACAAATCGAAGTTTGTTTTTGTTTGATTTCTGTGTCGGTTTTGGGATTTTGGTTAATCATAAATTTGTGTTTTTTAAATCTAGTTGTTTGCATGAAAAGCTGCATTTCTTCATCATCGCTGACCTGGTTTTCGTTCTTGGATAAATGTTGACGCACAAAATTAAAAATTACTTTTTTACATGCATAATGTTTAAATTTACGTTACGGAGTACGCAGTGCGACTTGACATAAGCGCTTAAAAGAATAACGCGACGACAATAGCGCCAACAACGTTAGCGCCAACGTGTTGGGTTTCCGCCACGTCTACGGCGCTCCAGACGTCGCTCCAAGCAACCTTCATAAACCGTGAATGTGATCTATTCAGTGTGATTTCGTGTGCAACCTGCGCGGTCGAATAAACTCGCTCTCGTTCTGGTTTGTTTAGATCGTTCAACGAATCAATTACAAAGTTCCAAAGCGCAACGCATGATGTACTTGAGACAAAACAAAAATCTATAAGATCTAAAAGAACATAGCGACCGCTAAAATGCATTGGTGCTAAAGACGCTATTGTTGGTTTTGGCGCTATTGTCGGGCGTTAATTTTCAACAATATGAGCATCAACAATTTTGGCAAACATAGCGTCAAAACTCAAAATCTGAGCTCCGAAGTTTAGCAATCGCAAAGCAATTAAGCAATCGAATCGTGAATCGATTTGCAAATAACTCGCAAAACAAGCAAATAAGTTCATCTACAATAACACCAAAAACTTACAAAACAAAACAGCTATTGAAGCTTCACAAGCGTCAGTGAGCGGCTTAGGCACATCTTAGGATCTCTTTGAATGCAAAGCAACTTACTTTCACTACGTATATGTTTTAGTAATTCTTAAATTTCCAACAGTACCGCCAACGACGTTTGCGCCAACAATAGTAGAGCCAGGCACATGTGACTTCCTGGAGCCGAAAAAGGCAAAAATTGTCATTTGCTGACCAATCGTTGACGCGCGCAACCGCAAAATTCAGTTTGGAATCGTTTCTCACCCAGACAGCCACAAACCTGTGGTTCCTGGGTCGTTGTAGACCCATTCGAGGCGTGAGGAACGAGCAGGCCATCAGAATCGCGTAAATCAGTCGGATACAAGCTTCCGCATCAAACGGTCAGAATTCGACCTCAGAATCGAAAATTTCCAAAATTTTTTGGAGCGATGTTCCTGTCCCTTTAATCACACCTTTGACAATCAGCACAGTTATGGAATTTTTGAATTCTGTGGTTTATGATTGCTTCTCTCTTTTCAGAAATCAATTCAAATATTCATTTCCTCTCTAACTATGTACAGAAAGCGGCTGGAACGAGTTGAACGTCCGCATGTTCGCGGTGAAGAAGATGATCACCAACCTGAAAATCAGCTTTGATTCAAAGGAAAAGCCAAAAAACAAGATTTACCCGTCGAGAGAGTGCACCAACGCCCACAGATAGAATGTGCTGAGGAAACGGAGAAGATCGTTGGGATCGCGAAGCCGAACGAAGTTGAAATCAGGGTCAAAGGTTCAGGATCGATTGCGCGATGATCTAGAATCCGAAGGAATTACCGTAAGATGCTGCGCATACGCGATGACCCACCATATAGCACATCATCAGCTGCTTCTCGTTTGCTAGTTGGAGGACCTCGTTCTCCGACTGACTTGACATGAGCGTATGCCTGACTTTGCTCATCTTCTGCAGTTTGCAGATGGCGTAAATGTCGGCAACTACGGTAATGATAATCGCCGCAATGATCGCGATGAAAAAGCTAAAGTGAAAGATGAAAAAGCAGTCGAAGGTTGGCCGGTAGAAGACGACGACTTCGGTCTTGTTTTCACAATCGGCTGAAAAGAAGAGCGCTTTGAAATTATTTTTAATTTTAATTCAGATAAACAAAGGCGCGCGCAATCCGCGCCTTCATTTCACTGTGATTGTAAGCAACCATCTTGAAAATCTTGAATTTTGAAGAGCTTAACTGTTTGAAAACTGACATTTGATTACATTTCCATCCGTTGTTTAACTTTGCTGCGCGACAACAAACAACCGCTTGATCTCACAATGAGACACCTGACATGTATCCTCATTGCAACGTTTGAAAGACGTGCGCGCGGTAGCTCAATGGCACACACACACATGACTTTGTGTTTGTGATTTTTAGATAGGCCGGCTTTAATCGCAAAATATGATTTTTTGACATTTTAATTTTTTTCAACAATTTTTGAAGTAGTATAAATGTTACCATCGGCCATATGACCCCACAGTCCGTATTTTTAATTGAATTTTTTAACATTAGTAAAATTGATGCCGACTCGAATTCGAATTGAGTCCCATCACCAAAGCCGCAAAATGCTTTGTGGCAAAATTCAGATTTGGATTGTCTGCTTCTGAGAACTTCATTCTAAATTCGAAATAATTGTTGACTTGACTGAAAAACTCAAAATTTCATTGAATTTTTGAATTGACTCGCTGACGCGTCACTGCCCGCCAGTGATTGATTGCAAGGAAGTAAAACGACGACCTCTCCGATGTTGCGTAAATTAAGAATGTATTTTATTTTTTACAAAATCCTCAAATGTTTTCTGTTTTCGTCCGTCTGTATTTTATAGGTCCATAGTTGCGTTAAATTCAGTCTTAAAGCGACTCACGAATTAGCACCGGCAGAACCGCACGGGCTGTAGCCAAGAACCAAGTGATCGCAATGAAGAGCAGCGTCTTCTTCTCGCTGAAGACGTCTTTGTAAGTGAATGGAATGCTGATCAGGAGACATCGATTTGCCGCAATCAGCAAATTGGACAAAACAGCCAATGTCGACATGATCAGCGCGATATGCGAGACTACCGTACCCAGTTGGCCGGCTATTGCTTCGGGAAATCTAAAAATTCAATTCATTCTACCGTAATCCGACCGCTTTAAACGTACAAAGCAAAGCCAGGTCCAATGAAGCAGCAAAGAATCAACGAGGAAATACAGTATGCCACTCCTCGCGAGACCCAAATCCACCCAAACGACCGGCCGAACACATTCTGCCAGATGACTTTGAACAAAATCCAGAAATTTATGAGAAATCCAAAGAATCCGGCCTGAAATGAGGGTTTAGGCGCGCAGGTGGATGTGTGGACCTACGGTAGTGAAGAGGAAAGCGGCGGAGATTGGATTCGTCGTGAAGAATTCAGCCATGATGCGCCGCTGCACCCAAATCGCCCATTGGCGCGCGACAGAGAGTCGTTTTAGGTCGGAGACGTTGAAATCGATCACCGCCTTTCGCTGAAATTATGAAATCTGCAGTCAACAGAGACCGAACGGGCGAACTCTTCTCGTGTCAGAGATCAACCACCGGCCGGCCATATGACACGCAATTAGGCGCGCACAGCTGTGACAATAGAACAATTTCGCGGCGTTTGCGGATTCTGGGAAGCAGCAGCAAACAATTAATATGCGCCTAATCAACGGCAAAGACACGCAGAGAAACGCCAAAAAAGCTCGATCAATGCACTTTAACTCAATTAACGGAGCAATGAGGCATTCGAGGTCAGAACGCGAATAGCGAGAGATTGGAAGATGGAAGGAAATTGGCTAGGCATGTTTAGAAACATGAGTTTGATGGCTCCGATGTGATGTTTTGAGAGTAATTAGCGAGAGTGAGGCATAAACATGGCAGCTAGTTGCTCTGAATTGCCTTTTCAGGGCTAAGCATCATAGTGCTTAATTGGAATGCCAAAAATTTAAAATTTGAACAACTAAACTTACTTGCTTTCGGTTTTTGGCCATTGGTTAGCATCTTACAGACTCTTTAATCTACTTGACGACATGACTAACGTGACTGCCAAATACTTAAAATAGAGTTTTCAGCGCTAACAATAAGCATAATTATGGCTTGATTGAAAATGCCAAAAATTGAAATTTGAAGAACATTAATAAAAGCGCTCAACCCTCAATTCTGCATTGATCTATTTTCTACAAGATTACCACTCAATAGAGGCTAATCGCTCATCAATTTCAGGTTAATCAATTCTTAATTAGGGAGAGTGACACACAAATATGACAGCTAACTGCTCTGAGTAGCCTTTTCAGGGCAAAGCATAATTTCAAGGCTAAACTAACAAGAATTGGGAGCTTCAAAACTGAAAATTCGAACAGCGGGTAAAGCGTTAAAGCGCTAAATCCTAATTTTTGGATTTTGGCAATTGATCTGCTTCTCACAGGCCACTCATCAATTTCTGGTTAATCAACTTGAAAGATTTGAAAGAGATAAACCACGCGCAACCTTGTTTTTACGCCTATTCAACCACATTCTTGTTGCTGAATCAGAGGTTGAAAATAGCCCCATAAAGCGCCAAAAGAAGCTCAAAAACCCCGCGTCCACGACTCATAAAGCGTATCTAGGAGCACAAAATCTGCGCAGTCTGAAACCAAACACGATTAAGACCAGTGGAGCACGAATAACGTCACGATTAAATGGGATTTCGCGTGCCAAATCGGCTTTTTTCGGTTTGCAAACAAAACACGTCATTCAACGTTTCAAAAGAGTAATTTTAGGCGTAAAATCGTAAAGTTGCCGGCCTAAACTCGCAACTCCAGCGCCGCCAGACCATAAAGCCACTGAAAAAGTACAATCACCACCAATTCCAATCAATCCATTCGCACCTCGGCGAACATTACACATCGCCACCGCTGACCCCACCTCTCGCTCTCTCTCTGCGGCTCCCTCTCCAAAGAGCAAAAAGTCACAAATTCTCAAACATCGCCGCTTTGTAGACACAACGCCGGAACGTTTCAAATGCCGCCGCGACCAGCAGACGGCGGCGACAACGAGATGTGTGACAGCGACGGCCCAATGCTGCAAGCAAGAAGCGCAGATTGGGGTCGCCGCGGCTGGAGTACTCGTGTTGTCCTCGGCGAGGCGAGAACAGCTGGAAGTGGTGGTGGAAAAGTCAAACTATGTAATCGGAGCTCTTCTGTGATAGTAAAGTGTGAGGAATATCGGTTTTCGCGCGTTTGATTGTCGTCGTTAAAGTGCAAAAAAGTTCACAACCGATGAAAATCGCCAAAGATGGCAAAATGGAAATGGGAAAGACGTAATTGCCATTAATTCAGGCCGGTTCTTATCTCGGGTCGAGTGAATTTGAAATGCAAACGTCGCAGAATGAAGATCGAGAGTGGACTTCCGGCTGTTTGGGGATGTAAGATGAGCTGAATGGAGTGAGCTTTGGTGTCGTAAAATGCCACAAAACCAGAAACAAAGGCTTTAGAAGAGGAAAAGACTTTAGATCTCATTTAAACGAGTATGAAAGCAACGTTAAAGTCTTAAAAAATGGTTAAAATTGGTCAAAATTGCAAAAATATCGGCGTTTTTCGTCACTGTGATCTGAGTTCTGGGTTGTTTTGAGATTTATTCAAAATATAGCGTTCAAATAGAAACGATTTGTTTTGGAAAAACAATGCGTTTGCTAGCCTAACAGCTCTAGTCAGCTGTGGTTCAGTGGTAGCGGTTCAGACGGTGGCAGCACTCATTCGATGACCGGTCGTTACCGGCCGGAAAGCTGATCCTACGCCAGAGAGCAAGCATGACAGCTCTCCTGGCCAGTACCCGCATCCTAGAAGTCCTCGAACAACAAGGAACCATCCGGAGCGTCTCCGGATCAACCCAACTCGGAAGTCTGTGTTCATTGTCCAACAGCCTCCTCGTCATCAAAAGAAGCTCCAGCCAGCTAATCCACATTGTCTGCAAAACGCATATTTCCTTAACCAACAACACCAGTTCTATCACCCGTCCTAGCGCAACTCGCTTGATAGCGATTGCACCGCGCACTATTTGCAGATTCGTGCTTTTTCAGCGCTAATTCGCCCCACTAGCGCACAGCCGAGAACAAACGGGGTCAACAAACGACAAGCGATCAAGAGTGCACAAGAGCACAAGTCAAAAGCACGAAACGCGCGCCGTTGACAAGTGTTCTCACGGCTCTGTTTGCTTTTTAGGGAATACCGCACGTCAACGAAAACAACAACGTGAGCTGAAATGTGATCGCGCGATGAATGAAGAAGTAAATTTAATGATCATTTTCAAACATCAAGATGAATTTATCAAGTGGATTAACGTAAACTGACACAAAAATCAAGCAAAAGCATCCAAAAGCATACAATCCGAGTGCTAAGAAAGAGGCGAACATCACAAGTTTTATGGTTAACGAAAAGCGACACACAATAATCAAACAAAAACAAACTGCGATTTGTAGATTCCATCTGCAAAGTGGAAGCAGTACACTTCGCCTTCTGTTTCATTATTTCTCGCAATCAAGGTATTCCTCCTCAATCCTTTCAATCTCGGGCAGATGACGTCAAAGTGGCGCTCTTCTTCTGCGGAACACTTTCTGAAGCCGAGTTCCTCATCCAATGTGACTTGTTCTTTGCACCAAATGCGTTTTCCCGCCATTTCCGACGCGTTTTCTCTCCATTCAGCTATCAGTTTCTGCAAGTTTGCCTCCGAAACCCCGGAAATCTTGGCTTTACAGAACTGATCTTGTTTCATCAACTGCAGCAGTTGATTGGTGACTTCATCGCTGATTTGGTCGTCTCCTATGAACTGGAGTAGAATTGAAGTCTTCTTCTGAATCAACGATTCTGGAATTCGTGGAATATCGGCGGGCATGTTTAACGCAAAACAAAATTGGATCGAGCCGATCCATTTCTTGAGTTCTTTGTTAATATTCGAAGTTTTCAAATGGAGAACGACTCGTTTGCCTTTTGTGACCGCCGAAAGCTTCTCTAAAGCTGCAGGATCAGTGGAATATTCGCCGCTGCAGGATCAGTGGAATATTCGCCGCTGCAGGATCAGTGGAATATTCGCCGCTGCAGGATCAGTGGAATATTCGCCACGGAAACCGCAGTGAACCAATGATACTTTCTGGTGACGTTCTCGAACTTGACCAAAATTCCACGTAGTAGATCGCGCCCGGAGAGATTCCGAAAGTTGGAAATTGTATTGCTGCTTACATTTATATTGCTGCAAACTGCTTCGTAGAAGAGCACGGGAACGTCGTCCATGGTGGGTCGTCGATTCAGCTTCGATTTGATTAGACTCCGTTTCATCGCCTAAATGCGCTGCAATGCGATGCGCGTGACGATCGACTCTTGCAGCGATTTGCCTGAATTGTGTTAATTAGTGTGAACATTTGCATCGCAAATGGCGTCAGATCAGAATATTGTCGCCTTACAACTGAATGTCGCATTGCGGCAAACGCTGCGGGACCCGCTCAATGTGTGTGGTCGCGTTGTTTTTCAGCGGGGATTGCGGGTCGAGTCGCACCGTGCAAAGTCGAAATGCTCATTCTACGAGGAATTAAACAAAAATAAGTTAGTCATAATTGTGGGCAAGGCTCTGCGTTTTTTTGCGCCAAATTTCACAAAGTAGTGGGAATTTAAATGTTTTTCTCAATACAACGCTGAATTTTGGTGATAAAACACGCGATTACACGTCAATCTGTTTGCGTTTTGGTATAAAAAAAGTGTATAGAAAGAAACAAGAGGTCGAGAGAGAGAGAAAGCACGAGCTGAATTGGACATAGACTTTCATAATAAAAGATTACGTTTTTTTTCTTGTTTTCTCGTGTTCTTTTCTCCGGACTACAAATTTACAAATCGACATTTATCCAACAAAGAAGACAAACAAAACAAAGAAAAAAAGATTTAATAAACACAAATTTATGATTAACCAAAACCCCAAAACCGACACAGAAATCAAACAAAAACAAACTGCGATTTGTAGGCGCCATTTGGAACGCGCAAGCAGTACAACATATTCCTCCTCAATCCCTTACATCTCGGGTAGATGACTTCAAGGTGGCGCTTGTCTTCCTCGGTGCATTTTCTGAAGCCAAGTTCCTCATCCAGAGTCACTTCCTCTTTACACCAAATGCGTTTTCCCGCCATTTCTGACGCGTTTTCTCTCCACTCGGCCATGAGCTTCTGCAAGTTTGCCTCGGAAAGACCAGAAATCCTTGCTTCAAAGAACTGTTCTTGTTTCAGCAGCTGCAGCAGTTGACTGGTGGCTTCGTCGCTGATTTGGGTGTTTCCCATGAACTCGAGTTGAAATAAAGTCTTCTTCTGAATCAACGATTCTGGAATTTTTAGACATCCGACGGGCACCTTTAACGCAAAACAGAACTGGATCGTGCCGATCCATATTTCCAGTTCTTTGCTTATATTCGAATCTTTCAAACAGAGAGCGACTCGTTTGCCTTTCGTGGCCGCTGAAAGGTCCTCTAACGCTTCAGGGTCAGTGGAAAATTCGCCTCTGTGGGCAGAAAAGGACACCAATGTGTACATGTGATGCTTTCTGCTGACTTTCGTGAATTTGACCCAATTGCCACTTATTGCTTTGAATTGACTGAAATACCCAAAATCGGAAAACTTACCGTTTTTCATTGCAACGCTGTGGAACGCCGCGTTGTCGAAAGCTTCAACAGCGACTTTCCAACAGCGTCCGCAAAGTTTCCGACAGTTGGAAATAGGTTTTAGGCCAAGTCGACTGCTGCAAACTGCTTCGTAGAAGAGCGCGGGAACGTCGTCCATGGTGGGTCGTCGATTCAGCTTCGATTTGTGATGATTAGACTCCGTTTCATCGCCTAAATGCGCTGCAATGCGATGCGCGTGACGATCGACTCTTGCAGCGATTTGCCTGAATTGTGTTAATTAGTGTGAACAACAACGTTTGCATCGCAAATGGCGTCAGATTAGAATATTGTCGCCTTACAACTGAATGTCGCATTGCGAGAAACGCTGCGGGACCCGCTCAAGGTGTGTGGTCGCGTTGGTTTTCAACGGGGATTGCAGGTCGAGTCGCACCGTGCAAAGTCGAATTGCTCATTCACGAGGAATTAAACGAAAATAAGCTAGTCATATTTGTGGGCAAGGCGTTTTTTTGCGTTTTTTTGCGCCAATTTTGCGCCAACGTTTTTTTTCTTGTTTTCTCGTGTTCTTTTCTCCGGACTACAAATTTATGTACAAATTTACAAATCGCCATTGCGCCAACATTTATCCAACAAAGAAGACAAACAAAACAAAGAAAAAAAGATTTAAGAAACACAATTTATGATTAACCAAAACCCCAAAACCGACACAGAAATCAAGCAAAACCAAACATCGATTTGTAGGTGTCATGCGCATAGCGAATGCAGTACAAACCGGCTCCCTTATTGTTTTTAACAACCAAAGTGCCCGGATTACTCCACAATCTTTTCAATCTTGCGCAGATGACGTCAAAGTGGCGCCCTTCTTCGTCGGTGCACTTTCGAAAGCCGAGTTCCTGATCTACAATCACTTCCTCTTTACAGAAAATGATTTTTCCCTTCATTTCTGCCGCGTTTTCTCTCCACTCGGCCATCAGCTTCTTTAGGTTTGACTCCGAAATCCCGGGAATCGTTGCTTCACAGAACTGTTCTTGTTTCAGTAGCTGCAGCAGTTGATTTGCGGCTTCATCGCTGATTTGGTTTTCTCCCATAAACACGAGTTTAAATAGGGTCTTCTTCTGAATCAGCGAGCCTGGAATTGGAAGATCGGCGGCTACATTTATCACAATACAGAACTGGAGCGACCCGATCCATTTCTCGAGTTCTTTGCTTTTATTCGAACTATTCAAACAAAGAGCAACTCGTTTGCCATTTGTGGCCGCCGAAAGCTTCTCCAACGCTGCAGGGTCGATGGAATAATTGCCGCGGTTGGCAGAAACGGAGACTCCATGTGTACCAATGATGCTTTCTGGTTACTTTCTTGAATTTGATGACCGAATTTCCACTTACAAGTACAGTGAAGTGACTGAAATACCCCAGATCGCGAAACTGACCGTTTCTCAATCCTACAATGTGCAACGCCGCGTTATCGAAAAGCGTCAGCAGCAACTTCTCCGAAACGTCCGGAAAGTTGTCGACATTTGGAAGTGGGCGTTAGGTCAAGTCGATTGATGCAAAGTGCTTCGTAGAAGAGCACGGGAATGTCGTCCATGAGTGAGTCGTCTGCTTTGATAGGTAAGGACAGGCCCAGCGTTAGTGGGGGTTCTGTTGGGAAGCGTTGAATTTTCAACTTTTTTTGTCGCTTAAATGGTTTGTAGA
The DNA here is from genome assembly GCA_007213375.1 of Steinernema feltiae. NCBI lineage: Eukaryota > Metazoa > Nematoda > Chromadorea > Rhabditida > Steinernematidae > Steinernema > Steinernema feltiae. The sequence goes on along the minus strand of MQUG01000333.1, from coordinate 6,211 downwards.
GCAATGCGAATTGCGGTGCCTCACTGTGGTGTGATTATGGCAAAATGGCAATTTGGCTTTGGACGGAATCATTGCCGAATGGATTCAGAACGCTGAGAAAATGGTAGGAAAGACTATCTGTTGTCAGAGCAATCAGCAATCACGGACAGACGTGGCAATTTTGAGTTCCAAAAATGCAAAAAAGCCGGAAAAAGCAGAGCTTGGCGCGGCTTAAGAGCTCTACCAAGCATGCTAAGCTTCTCGCAGTTCTTGTCATTCCTCCGCTCATTTTCATTTTTTTCTATTCCCTTGCAAACATGCAATTGTCGCGTCGTCCAGGCAGCAATTCAGACCCTTACAGAAATAGCAATTACGGCGGCTCCCTTTCGATTTTCCCAGTCAAGGTGCCCGGATTTCTCCACGATCTTTTCGAACTTGGGCGGATGACGCCAAAGAAGGTTTTTTAAAAAAGGTCTCCGAGCCAAGCCAAAATTCTCATCGCTAACCGCCGGTTATTGAGCCCGCCCGGCTCGATTTCCGGCTCGTCGGCTTCTCTGTGCGCAGCCCATTTAGGTTGCAAAGTAGCATTTCCCGTTAAGCATGGAGGGCGCGGTCTGCATTCGTGCAGACGAGCCGAACGTGCAAACTTTAACATTGAACGTTCAATTTAATATTGTGACGGATCTTGGATCCAGCAGCGCCGGGCGCATCGAAGGTGCAACAGCGGCTGCAGTCGAGGCCGGAAATCTGCCGTTGCCGACCATAAACCGACGGCGGTATAATGTGCTCACAACAGTGGCACCTGCAGCGTGACCTCCGGACGCGCCGGTGCTCCGAGCGGCACACACAACAGAGACGACTGTTGATGTTGTAAGCCGCTTCACGGACGGACCCAATCCCGCGCGACTACAAAAAGTCGATTTGAGCTGATTTGAGCGCTGAAATAGTCCCATCATACTGTACAATCAGAGTGCTAAGAAAGAGGCCAAAATCACAAGTTTATTATTAACGAAAATCGACACGGAAATCAAACAAAAACAAACTGCGATTTGTAGATTCCATCTGCAAAGCGGAAGCAGTACAATTCGTCCTCCGTACCATTTTTCGCAATTAACGAGTTCGCATTCCTCCTCAATCCCTTCCATCTTGCGTAGGTGACGTCAAAGTGGCGCTCTTCTCCCTCGGTGAACTTCTGAAGCCGAGTTCTCATCCAGAGTCACTTGCTTCTTTCGCAAAAATGATTTTTCCCGCCATTTCTGACCGATTTTCTCTCCATTCAGCCAATCAGCTTCTTCAGTGTTGACTCCGAAAGACCGGAAATCTTGCTTCACAGAACTGATCTTGTTTCATCAACTGCAGCAGTTGATTGGTGACTTCATCGCTGATTTGGTTGTCTCCTATGAACTCGAGTGAATTAAAGTCTTCTTCTGAATCAGCGAATCTGGAATTCGTGGAAGATCGGCGGCCACATTTAACGCAATACAGAAATGGATCGGACCGATCCATTTCTCGAGTTCTTTGGCTTATATTCGAAGTTTCCAAACGGAGACGACTCGTTTGCTCTTCGTGGCCGCCGAAAGTTCCTCCAACGCTGCAGGGTCGATGGAATATTCGGCTCGGTTGTAGAAACGACAACCGACGTGTACCAGTGATACTTTCTGCTGACGTTCTCGATTTTGACCACATTTCCATCTAGTCTTTAAAGTGACTGAAATACCCCCATCGCGAAACTGACCGTTTCTCAATGCCACGCCACGTAGCGCCGCGTTGTCGAAAACGTCAATAGCGACTTGCCGAAGCGTCCGGAAGATTGCCGACAGTTGGAAGTCATGTTTTCGCCATTTAGGTTGCTGCAAAGTGCTTCGTAGAAGAGCACGGGAACGTCGTTCATGGTGAGTCGTCGATTCACGTCTGCTTTGGTAGGTTAGGACAGGCCCAGCGTTAGTGGGGTTCTGTTTGGGAGCGGGAGCGCCGAGCGTGAATTTTGAACTATTTGGTCGCTTAAATGTTTTGTAGAGCAATGCGATTTGTAGTGCGAGAGCCAATCTTTGCATTTTGTGAACGGTACTGTGGTATCGTCCTGCAACGAAATGCCTGAATTATACCTGGCATGTTCGAGCTCGCGCCGGCTGCACCCGACACGCGCTCCATTTCAACGGGAAATGCCACTTTGTGACCTAACTCGGCTACGTAAACGATCTAGGGCTAATTTCAGAGCTAAATCTGTTCCTGAGAAGATGATGGGGTTTTATGCGTTGTTTGGTGCGTAGTTGGTGACATGATTGTCAGTAGCAGAGTCAGTAGCGATTTAAAAAAAAAGGTCGCCAAGCCACGAAGCCGGCACTTTAAAATCAATGTTTTTCGGCTGACATAGCCATGTAATCTGCACGAAAAAGATAGAATAGTAATCGCCGTTTCTGACGCGTTTCTGAATTCAGACTCTTACGGAAACAGCAATTACGCAGGTTCGCAGCTTCCGCAAAGCTTTATGAAGACGTCATTATTACTTAATATACAAACATTTGGCATTTTACAAGACAAACTCCTGAGATCGACTGAGTTTGAAGAAGCAGCTCAGGCCTTTGGCGTGATTGGGATCACTTTTTGTGTTCTAGAATCATCTTGTCATTCAGGGCGTCCCTGAACCAGCTCACCTGAACTTGTAGTACAGAGTGATGAATCCGGTTGCCGAGGAGACGATCAGGAAAGCGATCGCCGAGAGAAGAAGAGCGAATGTGGGCTGCGCAATGCACACTTTGTGGAATCCTACAGTATCCGTCTTGTCGGGATGACCGCCGTAGTACATCTGGTCGAATTCCTTGATGACCGGATCGTTTGAGGCGATCTTGTCTTGCGACATCTTCTCGCTGTCGACCATCGTGATCGAAGTGAGCACGTCAAGCTTAAATGGGAATTTTTGGCTTCTAGGGTTACGGTAGTAACGGATTACCTGATTGACGTTGAACTCGTTCACTTTGGTCGATTCGGGGTAGCGAGTGGAGGATTCGAGGGCTCGTCGCTTTCTGCGTCCGCAGCTGGGAGGAGTGAGGCCTTCGCATTCGCCGGTCGCCTTCTTGCAGAGTTCAACAACGCACTGAAAGAGGATACGGTAGGTTATGAGCTAAGGCTGAAGCTGGAGGTGAGTGTGAGCTCAAACAAGGCACCGAATTGATTACTGTGAGTCCAGGGAGAGCTGAGGAGCCGAATATGCCCGAAGTTACCGTACTCCTACTGGAAGGGTAGATTTGAATTGTTAAAGTGTGAATTAGGCTCTAATGAGCTAAGACAAGTAGCTCGAACGATTACTGTATGTTAGTTTGTGATACCTACAACGTTACGGTAAAGACCAAGATCAATGAGAGCTGGTAGGAGTCAACTCAAGCTCTCCTGTAGGCTACCGTACACGATATCAAAGCCTACGACAAAGTGAAAAACCTTACAGCAGTTACAAGGTGAGCTAAGGCTCTACTGGAGCCACGGAGCATGCAGCTACAGCTCAGGACAACCCAAACAACGGCACCTAAGACTCAAACAAACAAATTCTCCAAGTACGTACTCGACATGCTTACCTGATAGTTGAGCACGCTCGTATCCGAGAACTTGTATCCCCAAGTCTCAGCGTAGGCTTTGTTCGTATCCATGTCATACACCACCTAAACACAGCTCAGTTACCGTAACCCCGAACCATAGCGGAACACGTACATCGGGCTGAATCACAGGGTCGATCGCGCATCCGTCAATGTCAAGCTGCAAAACAAGCGGTCGATCAATCAAACTCCAACGAGCACAACACAAACCAGATCGAAGCGGGCGCCGCGACCGTCATCAGTCCAGCAGCTGTGCACGAGGAAATTGTAACCCTGAGCGGTTTCGTCGCATTCCCAAACGTGGAAGATCTTATCGCCGACTTGTCCGAGCCTGGAACGGACGAGAGAAGGCCGTGCGAGGAGGCAAAGTTCAAAAATCGCGACTTACGTGACGGGAGGTCCATCGGGTCCAGCGGAGCGGATCGAGTACGAGCACGAGGGCATCTTGGCGGTGTCAGGAGCTCCGTGGTGCCGAGCTGCGACATGTCGATGCCGTTGGTGAGGCGTTTGACGTTGCGGAAGAAGCACATTGCTCTGTAGGCGCGGTCAGCCTGGAAATCGACTCTTGAACTCAATTCTGAGCTCGGGTTACGGTACCTTGGTGACGAACGTTCCGTGGAAACTGACAACAATGGTGATGCTGAACATGAGTCCCTCGAGGGTTCCGGCCACGCGTTGTCGCTGCATCGTGCAGTCGCCGTTCTGGATCATGATTCCGAGCTTCTGCTGGTCGGTGTTTGTGGCGAAATTGCGCGCGCAGCGGTCGTCGTCTGCGAGTCCGCGGACGTAAATGCGTCCGGTGAAAGGTTTTTTGGTTTTGAACGTAAGACCGATCATCGTGTCCTCGCAGTCGACCTAAAGAGCAGAGAATTGTTTCTGGGTGTTTTGACGGTTACACTGAACGTCAAAAATGAGGAATTAAATTTTCAGTAAAAATTTCAATATTTATGAATTTCTTGGTCTCTTTTAATTTAACGGTTACAATCTCTATAGATAAAGTGGGTCGGTCAGCCCTTCTCGGTTAAAGAATCAATCAAATTTGAAATTCAACTTTTGGTGATTTTTCAAGTTTCCTTCCAAATGCACGAATTAACCGAAATTAGACGATATAACGTTGACGTAAACCTAGTGATCGTGACTAGCTAATAAGCAATAAAAAATGAGCGTATTTTGTCTCAAAACCAATTAATTTTAATGAAAATGACCTAAATTCAATTAAGCCGAACAAAACGGGTTAAAACGTGATGCGAGCACTTAGGAATACCGATTTAATCGCTGTTTAAATGCCCGCAGTTTTGCAGTTCAATTTTATGGAATTATTTAGAGTCAAGATTAGGATCAAGTCAGGAAATCGGTCACCAATTTAAAGCAAATCATTCGTGTAGAGAAGACGATTTTATCATTTTATTAGCCAAATTTTAGGGCTATTATATAGCCAAAATTTGGGTATATTTCTCCTGATTGATTGGAAGCCTCAAGAACCACAAAACAAAGCAAAACACTCGGATTCACACTCCCTTTTTGGTTTTTGGTTTAAAAAGGAATAAGCTAAGATAACTAAGGCTCTACTTCTATACTCAAAATACTCAAATTTCGTGTCAATCCTCCTTAGCCAATCTCTCCTTAATCCCCTCAAATCGCGCTCTCCCCACAAACATACCGCTGGATCTTCGACGATCTCATTGTCGATTAGAAATCCGAGCGCCACCGGCGACGAGAAGATCAGAACTGCAAGCGTGACCGATAAGCCGAGAAGTCGCCAGCCGCCGAACATCGTTGCGCGTTGTCAACTGATGCTTCCAGCGAGCGGAGAAGTTACGCAAGCGGAGGAGGCGAGAGCTTCTTATCAACGAGGTCATCGCCGGCGGCGTTGCCACCCCTCTGCTGTGCGCGCGCGGTGCCGCTAATCGCGTCAAGAAACACCGCCTAACAACAACACATACGTGTCGGCGGAGATGCAATCTGCGCGCTTCCAGCCGCGTCTTCGTTGCTCTCGCTCGTTCCGTGCACCTCACGAATTCCTGCACCTCTCGATTACCACGAACAACCCGAACGCGGGAACGATGATTTACGAGCGATTGACACACGCTTTGTCCTTCTATGGTTCCCTCCGACTCAGTTAAAAGGGTAATTCGGGTTCCAATTCGAGGGAAGACCGTTTTTTGCCACACAAAAGACACGATGAGTGGAAGTAGGGGCGACCATGATTAATGGGCTATTTTGAGGAGCTACTTTGATGCTATCACGGGTTTAAGGCGGCCAAAATAGGCCAAAAACAGACCGACTGTAAATTAAAAACGGTGTTCATCGGTGACGAGGTGATTGATCATATTTTTGGTCAAAAATTTGGATGATGAGGGCGGTGATTAATCGGTTTATGTAGAGCGAACGGCTTTTTTGAGTGAAACGGGTCACGAACATGGAAATCTCGGTCGTAATCGGTTGATCGAGAACGGAGGTTCTTCTGAATGTTGCATTCGCTGAAGATCACAGGCGGGAAAAGTCATTGTTTCAGAGGATTGTAGTCAGCGGAAACGGAAGTCATTAATTTTGTTGTGAGCGATCATAAAACAGCTTCCTGTCAGTCTTCAACGTGTCTCCGATGGCTCCTTCAATCAAAATTTAACGCTAAAGTACAGAAATGA
>MQUG01000331.1:0-13742 GCA_007213375.1 Steinernema feltiae | reverse complement strand
TACTTGCTGCAAGACTGTTTTGACTAGTTGTTAAAGCCAAAAACGCTAAGCCAGGCAGCTTGCAGCGGGGTTAGTCCTATTTGTTAAGATTGCTGTGCTATAACAACATCTATGTTAACACATCAGAATTTCTGTAATTTTCGAAACTTTGTATTTGAAATTTTTGTACCGGACACGTACTTGAATGCAGATAATTAAAAGTTTTTTTTTGATGGCACAAAGAGAGAAAAAATTTATTACGCGTGCTTATTATAGTGAATTTTGCGACACATTTTATATCAAAAACAAGAAATTAATCAACAAAAACGAGTGATCAGTCGCGATCACTTATGATCAATAATCTTTTCAAGCAACTCGAACGAAAAGCTTAATTTTGCTTCTTTGTTTTCTTCTGAGTGGGTTGACCACACGGCCTTTTTGACGTCCCGGTCGTTTCTTTGTTTTCTTCTAATTTATTTTGCCCCTATTCGCGAAGAGCCCCCAAATTTGCTAAAAGTGCTTCAATTGCTTAAATTTTTTGCTGCATGAAGCGGTGACAGTTTTGCGCGTAAATTTTTCACTCTTTTCTTTCGACTTATTTACTTGACAAACCGGCGCTAAAACTAACAAAATTAAGTATAGCCGAGGGTGCTTAGCTTAGTTTTCTGGCGTACCGGTCTTCGTAGGGCGTTCAGGCTTCGCGCTAAGCTCAGCTTCGGCCTAGCTCAGTGGTTTAGCATAGTTTCCTGTTAAAAAAATGGTGCGGTTTATCTGAAAAATTCTATTTTGCTCAATTTTAGTATATATAACAATACACCAACCTAAAATTTGCTTAAATATTTTGCTGGATAGAGTTGCATAACCAAGTTCAAATTTTTGTTTTGTTCTTTGCGATCTTGAACAATGTTAAACAATTTGCTTTTTAAACCTGTCTGTCTGTCTATTCTGTCTGTTTAATCTGTCAGAAAATATACTGTTGGGTAATTTTATTTTTTTCTCTAGGTTTGAAGTGGCGAACAAACGAAGAAGCGGTTTTCAAGTGAATAACGTCTACTCCCAGTTTAACGCATTGAATGAGGCAAACCAATATTTCATTTTTTATAACTTAAACCTGACAATGACATATTCTTTATTATGTTTTGCAAAAAAATTAATTTGTCCTATTTCGCGAACACGCTGAGCTCAGTGGCGTGGAGGGATTAATCATAATGAGTTTTCCAAATCAGTTAGATGGACGTAGCACTTCACACCAACTGACTTAATCATTTTCCTTTTTACAATTTTACTTTTTTTTTAACATTTGTCCACAATTCTGAATTCATTTACAGGCATATGCTTGCAATTTTCTAATGTTAAAAACTAAATTTTTGATATGTGATCGCCCTACCACAATTTAATTTATACCAAATTATTAAAAACTGGGGAATTTTTCATTGCAGCAATATTACAAAAATAAATAAGATTTTATAATTTTTGAGCGTTAATCGTTTTAAATTTTTTTGAAACAGACGTTTATTCTTCTTTGCTGGTTAATTACAGAGAATTGTCCATGTTTTTCAAGCAATTTGTAAAATTTGTTCTATTTGTTTTTACTTTTTTTAGGATTCACGTTTAAGAATAATTCAATGTATTCTTGATTGCTTGTTCAATAAAGTTCATTTTAATCAATGAATTGATACAGATATTAAGAATTTTTGAGATCAAGTATCATCTCCTTGGTTTTTCTCAACGCCTTGCGAAAACTTGCGAAAAAAAAATTGTTTAAACATTTAAATATATTATTCTTTTCTGCATTTTTTGGTGCCAATTAAGAATCTACTGGAAAATATGGTTCTTGCTCATCATTGCTTTCAGATTTGCTTTTAGTTTGAACTTGTTTTTGAACATTTTTGATGATTCCAACGCCGTTCAGCGTAAATTCCCGAAGCAACGACTAAATGATTTTATCAACCTGGTCTTCAACCTGGAAATAATTTATCAGAGAAGAATCTATTTTTGGAACTTTAGATCAATCGAGCTCTAAATCCTTTAAAACGACTTTCTAAATGACTGTTCTTGAGAATTTTTGAAACTTCTGAAACCAACCAGCTAACAATAAGTTCAACTTTTGAGAACTTGGAACTGGCCAACGTGAGCTTTAAACAAAATGGAATTATATCATTTATTTGTTCAAATTTATTGAAATGCTGATAGAATTATAATTTATCAACGCATTAAAGAAGGCCTAAACTGAAGAGAATTGGTCACTTCGGTTAGTTATTAAATGTCGACAAAACAAAAAAAAATTATTTCTTAAAATGATTTTTTGTCGACGTTATACGGTAATTTCGGACTATCAACGCTCCTCGCGTAGTGTTTGGTTGAGCGCGTAATGTGGAATGTTTTGTTAAAACTTGAATCTTTAAATTTTTGTTATCAAAAGGTTTATTCTTCTTATTCTTTTATTTTTTTATACTTTATATTGTCACATGTCATGGCAGCACCCGTTTAGGGACAACATTTTTGAACCGTTCGTTGTAAAACTAAACGCTTTTTCTTCAATTTTTGCATCTGTAATGACAGCACCCGTACAGAGCCAGTTGAGAGTCAAAACCCGACTCAAACAGTCTAGCTTAAACAGAAATTTGAGATCAAAAATTAATTTAATTATTCAGAATATTGTTTTTATCTGAGGTCTGAGGAGAGCTAAGCGCATACTTCCATTAAAAGTCACAGAGTAATGGTTGAGCTTTTATTTGCATATCACACTTTGATATCACAAATCACTTTTTAAATTTTTGGGCAAGTGTGAGAGTAAGAATTTAACCAAAAGCATATCATTTCATTTTACCTCTTTCTTTTTGCATTAAATTACAATAAATAAACGACTTTTTTATTTTTGGACTTCGAAGCGTGATTGGCGTGGCAAAAGCCCATTTAAATCAATAAAATGTCCAGAAGGTTTTGACCGTCGCACATTGATCGGTTATTTATGAGACCCGTAACGCAATAAACTGGTTTCTATATGATTTTACAATTTGTACAGTTCTTTGAGCACAAAATGTAACATGAACGATTAAAATTTTTTTTTTAACTATTTGAAGAAAACGACCATAACGGAGATTAAATTTTTGATTATTAATTAAATTAAATTATATTTAATTAAATTAATTAAATTTTTGTCATATCAAAGCAAAATGAAATTGATTGAATTTTTGAATTCTTAAAAGAGGTGGTTTTTTTTCAAACTAAACGAATTAAATCGATCGCAGTGAAAGAAGCATTTACATGTTTGCAGTAAACATTGAATTTTGAATTTGATTTTTTTGAGAAGTGAGATCGTTCTAAAAAACAACTATTCATTTAAATCGATCCCCGCGTTTGCAATATTTCATCAAACAATTTATTATTTAAAGAACAGTGCATGAAACCTTTGCGTAGTCAATTCAGTCAGTTCATCATCGCAAAATAACAGAAATTTACAGTCACATTTGGTCTGTTTTTTGCTTATGCACCATTGTTTTAAGCCATTTTTAAAATTCAAACTCTTCATTCATTCTCAACTTCTCACTCCAAAGAAAATAATCTAAACCAGTAGTTAAGTATTAAATTTAAAATGCCAGCGTGTTTATTAATTCTCGTAGCTGTTATTTTAGTGCTTCTTCAAAGATGCAATAAATTTTTCAATTTTTGTATTTCAGCTGTCGCACCAACAAATCGAAACGAAATATCGACCAAGTTTTTAATTTCTTGTGATGCAGCTATGTGCGGCTTTTTTTTTAATAAATGTGAATTAACAATGGCGGATTCATATGGAGCAGACCGACTGTAGTTAAATAATTATCTGAATTCTTGTAGGAAAAAATAAATCGTCATGAACAGAATTTTTGAACATTTTTCACAAAACAGATAAGATCACAGTTATATTAATTTAAATATGTTTCGCGCTGGTTTTTTGGAAAATTGCAATTTTATTGAGAAAATGTTACTTTTTTGCGAGTTATTGTCGGTATACCGTTTGAACGTAGACAACAACATTTTCCATCAGCTTCGGTCTCTTTACTGAACGGTCTCCTATTTATCACTTTCTGTTCTTCGGTCTCTTTTTTATTTGATTTTTTTCTTCTAAAAATTCGTCTTAGGACGTTACTGTACTGTAGGCCAAATTAATAAAAATATGATTGTATCAAATCAATATGGTACGCTTGCTTTACGAACTAAACATTAGAAATTTAACATATTCTTAATGCAAGTTATTCAACGGAGATTCATTTTTGCACATAAAACTAAAAAATGCACATTTAAAACATTTAAAGACTTTTGTCCAAAAAAATGAATCAGTTTTTTGAGCTCTGCAAAATTTGAGGAAAACCCATTTAGTGTAACAACGAACAACGTTGTTTTCTTCACGATCTTTTAAAAAAATCAATTCCTCACTGGAAATCACTGGTCAGTTTTTGCACTTTTGATATTTCCAATTTTATTCGGACAAATTGGTTTTATTTATTTTAATACACACGAGCATTCATGCGCTTGTTTGGCCTAGTCATTTTAAACATAATCAAGGAGTAAAACACAATTCATTTTTTGGACAAATTTTTTAAATTTTTGAAGGAGTCCGTCCTGATATTTGAACCTCCAATTTTTTAATAAATCACCAAAAATAAGTTTAAAATTACTTTTTTGCGTTTCGTTCAACATCTCTCCTCTACAAAACCTCTTCAATTTTTGCATTCAACAACACAACACATATTACCTGTTTTAGAACTTGTTATTGGTAACAGCGACAACAACAAAAAAATACACAAATTTCAAATAATGAGATCTCTACGGGTGTCAAGAGGCGTTCAGAAGCTGCAATTTAATAATTTAATTTCACCTAAAACATTTTACACTGAACTTGCACAATTAGCCTGTGAATTAACCTGTTTGTACAGAACAAGTCGGCGAATGTGTATTCGAAAAATTCGAAAAATTAAATTTTGGTTGCTGATTTCGCTTACGTTCAAAAGAAAAATGACATTTTTTAATGGGAAACATCTTCTAAATTGATTATTTTCCAAACTAAACAAATCATTAATTAAATCGATCGCCGAGTTTGCAAGAAACGTTTGTAAATTTGCGGTAAATTTGAAATTTGAATTTTTTTAGCATTTCAGAGTGTATATGAATTTTTCTCTTCCGCTCCGTTTGTCGGGTTTAGCATCAGCTACAACTGATTGAAATCGTTTTAAAATCATTTTTGCTCCCATCGAGTACCGCAACATAACAGAAATAGAGGTAAGTTTGAAATTTGAAGTTTCATTCATTTAGTTTCATTAAATATTTAAATGTTTTTATTTTTGGTAATGTTATCATACTTCGATCATGACCTAGATCAATCGTTGCATGTACAACTTTATTTTGTAGCTTGATGCAACATCTGGTTTAATAGTTGTGGTTTAGTTTAGGTTTTGGTTTGATTTAGTCATGTTCTATTTAGTGCTATTTTTCTCTATCTATGTTATGTCTAGTTCTATCTATTTAGTTGTATTGACCATAGATTTTGAACGATTTGTAAACGAATTCGGCCTTTACTAATCAACTCGTCAAAGTTGAAATGAATTGGCCTGATATTTGGGTTAAATGGACGGTAAGACATTTAATATAACTGGAAAAATACTTTAATTTAATTTTTGCGTCTGACTGTCCAAAAACAGTGATTCTACAAAATCATTTACTTATTTTCTGTTGTTCAGCGAAATTATTGTCGGGTGCTGACAAATTTACGGTAGTGGCATATTTTTGCTCTTTCATGCTTCTCAAACAGCAGATTAATCTTAGTGTCCAGTCTTTCAGCGTGAAAGTTGACAAAGAATGTTTTTTTTGTTTTCGATCATGTTGTTTGTTCGATAATTCGAGTTTCATAAAAAAAAAATTTACTGTAAACTGAAAGTTGTTCTCCTTCGCACAGTCTTGTAGTTCAGGAAGTTTGCCAAGAAGAAGAAGAATTAATTCGCGCCGTTCAAGAACAACACGAAATTATTAAAACAATTTATATTTTTGCGTTTAATTCTGCCGAATTTTTTGTATTAATTTACACAAAAAAAAACTTAATAGACAACTAGAAAAGCTCTAAGCTCTTTTTTGGTAATTTCTTTTCTGAGAGATATCGAATCAGAGTGCATGTAATTTTTAGAAATGCTTTAAATGATTTTCCATTTTTGAAATGGTTTCCTTTCCTGAAATGGACTAGCTACCTTTGTGTTAAGAGAGCAAAATTAAATCAGAAAAACTACTTGCGACAAGTTTTTCATTCTGACTAACATTTTTACTAACCGACAAAACATTTTACAGCCGTCGGTTATCTCATTTTCTAGTTTATCGCTGAAAATTTAGACATTAGTTGAATGCCTCGTGATTGGTAATGACAACTTAATAACGCCGAATCTCATATGCTAAACAAAAAAGCTTTTCTGTGATTTTTTGTTTAAAAGCATCATCAGCTTCTTCAAATTCAGATTAATTCTTTTTTATTCAAATCAACAAATCGAAAATCTTAGGGTTTGACGCTCTAGGGAAACGAACATCAAAGTCCTGAAAAGTTGAAAAGCTTCATCTTTGTATTACGATAAAACGTTTTTGTTAACAGCAGACTGGTCTGTCGCGTTCCTAATCATTCGGAGTTCAATACTGTACTGTAATACACAATACTGAATTTTCATTTTTAACTTTCTCCATGGAACACAATCCATGTTTATTATGTTTAAAACGAAACTGTCAAGAAAAATGTAGTTTTATAGTTTAACTGTTCTTTTTTGGACCATTTCGCTGATTTCTTTCCCGATATTTGTTTGAATGTTTGCAATAATCGAATAATCACAGTTTTGATTGGAATTCATCTTCCAGCCAGATTTTTAACTTTCCCTTCATGTCCAACAATATCTACCTCATTTTGTTCGGTTTTATTCTTAAAATCTTTTTTATAATTTAGTTAGCAGAATTTTCAGAAAACAAATCAACGTTAGCCGATTGTCGTAAGAGCAGATTTTTGTCCTTGTTTTGTCAGTTTTGTCCACCTGTAATCGCACAATGTACCGTTTTTGTCATTTTCAAATTGTGTGGTGAAATTTTGCACAACTCTCTTGAATCTTGAGGTATAGTCTAACGTGATAAAATCGGTTTTCATTGTTTTTTTTGCTTAAATTTAGGTGACAACTAGGCCCGTTTTTACCAGCGCGGCTAAATAAATGAATGTGTTATTTTTTGGTGGATGTCGTAAGAGTTGTAGGAGTATTTGTTCTTCTAAAAATAAATTTTTGCCCATGTTTCGTCCATGTTTTACCAATTATTTTTGTATTTTTTTAAATTTCGCGACCAGCAGGTCATAAGCGGGTTAAGCGAGTATTATAAATTAAAAATAGAAAATTTTTGTCGTTGACCTTCCAAGACTTTTAAGAAGCTTTATCAATTATTTTTGCGTTTTTTTCTTACTGGCTGCAGCTTTGGCCAGTTTCTGCGGCAAAGAAATAATTATTTTGTTGCGAGGGTAAGCGGGTTAAGCAATTATTATAAATTTAAAAACCAATTTTTGTTCTTGCCAGACCTTTAAAACCATTTTTTTAATTAACGACAGCTTTAGCCGCTTCGTGGCCTTTGGTCGTCAAAAGAAATGAATGTTTTAATTATTTTTTTGCTCGGCTAATAAGTACAATTCCGATTATTCATTTTGCGGTTTTGAATTTGTGTGGTGAAATTTTTTAGGTAAAATATGGACTCTCTTGAATCTCCAGCTCATGTCTAAAACCATAAAATCAGTTTTTATATTTGGGGACAAATTTGGCCGGTTTCTGCTGGCGCAGCAAAAGAAATCAATGTTTAATTTTGTGGCGCTGGTTAATCATACATATTTAAGCGGGGGGTTAAGCAATTATTATAAATTCAAAAATCAATTTTTGTCGTTGACATATCCTTCCAAGATGCGTTACCAACTATTTTTTTTATTTTAACTAACTTCATGGTAAAAAACTTAAAATTAGTTGAACTTTTTTAATTCATTTTAATTTAATTCATTTTTAATTCATTTTTAATTCATTCTGTGATCGTACTAACGTTCAATTAAACGGGAATTTTTGTAGTTGAACTGCTAGAACTGCTAGATAAATAAATAACTAGTTTATATTTAATAAACATATACAACCAGTTTACTTCGCAAAATATTTTTGGAATCAACACCGTCGTTCCATTGCAATTCAGAAAAAAAAGAAAAAAAGCGTTGGACATTATTCTCAAAAGTACGGTAAATTGCACTTTTCAACAAAAAACATTTTTGTTGTTTATGTAGCCGTCCTTGACGTCGCTTTGATCTCAAGCACATGCCGTCCCAGGTTAACGAGAATATTTTTATTTTTTTGAGTTTGTGATCTGTGCACTTCGAAGCTTTCAAATCTATTATCTATCGGTTCGGGGAGACGTTTTGGACTGAAACACCATTTTCTCACGAATGCAAAGAGTAAATGAATACATTCTTGGCATTATATTATTCACACCGACATCTAGAAATGTCTTCTAACAGATTCAAGAACGCAACAGTGGCTCAATAGAAATGAAAGACTTTCTAGATGAACTATTTAAATCACAGCAATTTTTTGTGTTCCAATGATCCAATTTAATTTTTTTTTTTGTTTTTTTCAGTTTTTTTGTTGCTTTCATTCTGTCTCATTTTTACTTGAAAAAACCACCGCAACTTTAATAGTTTAAATAAATACATTTTTGAGTTATCTAGGCCAGAAGGGTTTTCATAATTCTTTACAATCTGAAAGATGCACATCTCGGATTAAAAAAACGTTGCAGATTGAAACTACATAGATTGTTTTTATTAATTCAGGATTTTTTAAATTTTTGATGGTGTTTCTTACATCAGTTCCAAACAATTTTTTAAATTTTTTAATTATTTTATTATCGTTATTTTAAACATTATTTTTTGTTTTATTAAGCGTTAATTTATTTTTGGCTTTATGTGTTTTTGTAAGGTACAGCCATCGCTGTTTTCGGTAAATTTCTTTTTATTTTCCTATTTTTAACAACACGATACTGATATGAGCTGAACGTGAGAGCTGTTTCTTTTGTTGATTTGTGCAGTTTTTTGACTTCACTCAATCATTCAAATCTAATCTCCATCGTTCCGGGTCAACGTATTTGGATAATCACCATTTCGCAAGAATGCAATGAAAATCTCTTTAAATTAACGCATTTTTGTTATTAACACCTACACTTGGAAATGTGAAACTAAACTTTTCGTTCACAAATTAAAGAACGCAACATGGTCTCATTGCCTTTCTTACCGAATCATTTGAAACACAACAAATTTTTTTTTGAGTTTATTCAATTTAACCGAATTTTTCCGCGTTGCTCGATATTATAACCCTTTTTTGCTGTACTCCATTGTAGCTCATTTTCATTTTCTGTCTTTTTCTTTTCATTTTAGCGGCTGACTTGAACGCACTTTAGGAAATTTGCACTTTTCGTCGTCGCCATTCGCCGCCGTCAACAGCACCAGCGAGACTCCCGTCGCCCTACAGGCTATCGATTGATCGCCGTCGGCCGCGACCGTCTGCCCTCAGCGCTCCTCTCCTGCATTTGCATTCGCCGCGCGCCAAAAATACGAAAAAGCGGAGACGAACGAGTGTTGCGAGGCGCTCGCTTGACTGCCGAATCTAGCGCGTCTTTCAAGCGCAGCTTGTAACTGATTTTTGGCTTATTTCAGGTAATTAACACCTAATCATCGTCGAGCAATCACCGAGCATCTTCTGTAATTCAAAGTGAGTTTTCGTACGATTAATTAAAATAGAGAATGTCGTCATCCGTTGGCATTTGAGTTCAATTTTTCATTTTTTTTTCTATTTTTAGAACTTTGGATGTTAGGAGGGAAACTTGGGCGCAGGAGTCACTCGCCGCTTAGGTGGCGTGACCAAATTCTTAACTTCGGTTAGCCCTGAACGATTAGGGTGATTACGATGAGAGCAATGTGAAAGGTTTCAAGTTGGAGATGTCGAGGGTGGAAAGGGTCAGGTTAGGGCAAGTTGAGTTTTTCGAAATCGGGGCTATCGGGGCTGGCGATCTCTTTCACTGTTCCTGAACAAGTGAAGCTAGCCTCGACTAGCCCTGAACGAATCTGGATGCATCTGGATAAAATGTTTAAAAAGCATTTTGAATGGCAGAAAGGAAATTTGACCCTCTAACAGGTTCAATCAGCTCGGAAGGTCGAAAACTTTATATTTTTTTTAAAGACACTACAGTTAATAGTAAAGTGCTACAGATATGTTGAGAGAACGACGCTATAGTCTTTTTCTCGCCTAGGCGAGAAAAAAAAGGTGAGAGCTCGGACGGTCGAAGAGGAAGACGGGCGGCGTGGTACGGTTTCCTTGGGAGCTGGCGAAGACTGACGTTTGGCGGCGGCGCTCCCTGTTTTGTAGTGGCCAGCCTTCTGAATTTCTCGGAAGCCGTCGATCAGGGACCACAGCGATGGATGGTCAACGCCCAGCTCCGTCTGTAATCGACAATGTGCTGCGTCCGCACGGTTGCTTGTCATCGGCATCCAGTTGCCGTCCAGCTCGTTCGGGAACAGCAGCTCAAAGAAGTTTGGGCTGTAAGTTTCATTCTAGCCCCAGCGTACCAGTCGTCATTAGGCGTTTGTTTTGTTACAAACGTTGTAGTGAACATAACCTAAATTTTTTTTAGTCTTTTGATCAAAATGCCGATCAATAAAAGGAGCTTACAGTGAAGGTGCCAGTATTTTCGAGGCAATGTGCCAGAGCCAATTTCTGCTGGCTCTCCAAATTGAATTGCTCTCATAGCGAGCAAAAAACTGCCCGTAACCACTCGAGGAGCAACTCATACTGAGTCGGGACTTTTTCTTTCTCTATTTTGGGATGTTTTCTGAAACTCTCAGCTACAAAGGTGCCTTTAATCAATGAATCTACCTCATAGATTATGTCAAAGAGTTTCCAAGTTAAGTCCAAAACGTTCCGCGATCCCTTTTGTTTGAAAAATTCTTCGAACTTTTCCGTTCCACGTGGTTTGAAGCCGCGCCAGTACACAGTTTCGTTGAACTTTTGCCATTCTTCTGCAGTCGCCTTCCATCTTATCGACTGCTTGAGATAGCTGCTCGGCCCCGGTGTCACATTAAATAACTTTGCGGAGCCCAAACTAAACCTTTTACAATTAGCATTTCAGTCTGAATTGTTAACATTTACCTGGGACCAAATGAAGACGGTGGTGAGCGCGAGCAGAAACACCGTGCCGCGGGTGTTAATGAAATCGGCGCGATTAATGCACCTACCAGCACGGACCAGCATCGAGGGAAGCGTTCGTCTTTCGTGTTTCACCGCGAAAGCGTTGGTTTGTTTACGTTCGATAAAGATAGGAGTCGTTTTTATCTGCAAAAATTAAACATTTCATTTAGAGGCAAAATCTCGTGAAAAAGGGAGCAAAAATTTGCGTTTCGTTGTGCGCGCGCACCTCGCTGCCGCCGTCCAACGTTGCGCTAACCGTCTGTGGACGGCGATGTGGCACAGCCAACCAAGCGCCTCCGCAGCAGTCGGCTGTCACTGCACTGTTTCCCTCACCATCTCTGTCGCTCGTCGCTGATCGATTTTTTTGCGAAAGTGCAGGAATACTAATTCAGTGCTGCCGATGGCTCATTTGAGCGCCTAGTTGATTAAGCTGATAGTCTACAAAAATCAGACCAACCGTACATGATCCACATTGTGGTTCTGTTCGATGGCTTCGCAATAGACGTCTACGTCTCCTTGGGATCGGTCTCTCATGAGAAAATTAAAAATAATTTCTCAACGACTTTTTTGTATTCATGCACATGTGCAACGATCGCTCCCAGAGGACAGTACACTCCGAGATGCCCCGACGACCGAAGATGCCGAAGACCCAGCTCACCATCGAATTTTTGGCATCAGGACTCGTCAGGAGAGTCACGAGTACATGTGCAAGATAATCAACCGGCCCCCGATGTAAGCAGACGTTCATTGCAGTCAACCTCCACCGGCCTTTCCGTCACAATGCCATTATTAGCCTCATTGAAAGCAACATGCCGATAGAAGAGTCCTTCTTTTTTCTTCATTTTCGGCTTATTTTGAAACTGCAGCTCAACTGTCTGTAGCGAACGTTTTAACCGTTGAAAAAGCATCAAAATCAGTCTGTCGCAAACGATGAATTGGTTAGCGGCTGACTAGAAAATTTGCACTTTTCGTCGTCGCCATTCGCCGCCGTCAACAGTTCTACGAGCCTCCCGTCGCCCTACAGGCTATCGATTGATCGCCCGTTGGCCGCGGCCGTCTGCCCTCAGCGCTCCTCTCCATTCGCCGCGCGCCAAAAATACGAAAAAGCGGAGACGAACGAGTGTTGCGAGGCGCTCGCTTGACTGCCGAATCTAGCGCGTCTTTCAAGCGCAGCTTGTAACTGATTTTTGGCTTATTTCAGGTAATTAAACACCTAATCATCGTCGAGCAATCACCGAGCATCTTCTGTAATTCAAAGTGAGTTTTCGTACAATTAATTCAAATAGAGAATGTCGTCATCCGTTGGCATTTGAGTTCAATTTTTCATTTTTTTTCTATTTTTAGAACTTTGGATGTTAGGAGGGAAACTTGGGCGCAGGAGTCACTCCGCCGCTTAGGTGGCGTGACCAAATTCTTAACTTCAAAAGGTTGGGTTTAAACTAAATATTCGTGTAATTATTTTTGTGCTTTTCGTGACCCCCTCTATTTAATGTAAATCAGTTTATTTTTTAATAGAAAATTACGTTTTAAAAACCATCAAATTATTCTGATTATTAGGGACTATTGTACTTCAAAATTACTTCAAAATTGCAATTATTATAAGCTACATTCTCGCGTTTGTGATCAGAGAAGGTGATTTAAGAAATAAAAAGGTCACCGATCCGATCGACAGCAAAGATCTAGATGTTTTTGTTGCCTGGCGCGCATTTTCATCATAATTTGAAGCTTTTTTTCAAATTGTTTTTACAACCATTTCTCTCACGTCAATTTTCACACGGAGAAGGTTCCAAAAAGGTTTTTTTCCTGAATTTCTGTACCAGAAATTCTATAGATCAAATCAGTCCTGAGTGAAGTCCTGAGATAATAAACGATGTTTCTTTTACTAAAATAATTCCATATATTTTAATTAATTTTAGTTTATTAGAAGAGAAAACGTGCCCCTAGCGATTTGCAGGCGTCAGCACAAACTCTCCGTGGCCACTCGGACCTTGTTTCCGCGCTGGCAGATAAGCGGTCGTCTCGGAGAATGCGCTGATCCTGCAGCTTCTATTGACTCGACGCTGCACACTGTATTCGCGACCAGGAGCGTCTATCGGAGTCTCTCTCCGGCGTCCAGCTGATTTCACCCCAGTTCGCAAAGTGAGATCAGAGAGCGTCACCGCCGGACCCTGCAACCGCCTTCACGAAATTCACGGTGAGCGCCGCGTTTATGATTGCGCTGTAAACGTCCTTTTCAGAGAACAATCGCGTGCGGATGCGGGAAAATCGCTTCGCGTGTGCTCTCCGGCAAGTTGTGAGTGAAAGAAAGTCTAAATCTCTTTCCCCACCTCTGTCCGGCAGCAGCCATTGTTGACCTTCTTCCGCACTAATCGCATACTGTCTAAATTTTTCTTTTCCCATTCTTAGATGTTGAAATAAAATGTTTAAAAAGCATTTTGAATGGCAGAAAGGAAATTAGTCCCACCAACGGTTTCAATCAGCTCGAAAGTTCGGAAACTTTATAATTTTTTT
>MQUG01000330.1:0-26882 GCA_007213375.1 Steinernema feltiae | reverse complement strand
AACCGTAGAAGTTAATCGGCCACAGAATTTTTCGCCACGATTGCCATGACAATTGGCGATCAGCTTACGACGTTATCAGTTATTTAGCAGGGTAAGATAAGCTGTGGAAATTCGAGGATTCGGAATTAAAGGGGCCAAATCGGTCACCGAATGCCTCTACCTAGTTGTTGAAAACTCGTTCTTGACGAACGGACCGAAAATGGCGAAAGAGATTTTAGAAAAGCACGGATCCCCTTTGCAGAAGTCTTGTCTGCTTGGGTGCGTGAAGCTGGAGCACGGGAACAGCATTGAATTCTTCGACGAGCTGCATTCGCAAAACCGCTTGTTGCAGAAGGCCGAAGTTGAATTCAAGCGAAGAATTTGAATAAGGTGCGTAAATTATGGTTTCTCGTTCACAGCGATCAATACATTATTCTTCAGGTCATATGGTGATGGCTCTGTTTGAACTACAGGTGCATCCATTTGAGAAGGATGTTATAGTTCACATTTACGAAACGGCAGTTGAAATTGCAGGCAAGTTGTAGTTTTCGCATTTAGTTTTTCTACAGTGCTTTTCGCAGGAAAGAAGAGAGAGTTGGATCTTCTGAACGCATATGGAGGATTGTCCAGGATCGCGAAAGCAACGTTGGCGATTTCAAGCCTGCACTGTTCAGATTAAAACATTTCTACAAGTGCTTGAATGTATTGATGCGAGATGACTTATCGAAAGCAGTTAAAAGTTTGGAATAAATGCATTTTGACGATCACCGGTTTTTCGTCTGTTCATGGAGCCGAGTGATGGGGTGCAGGGCCTTCGCGTTTCGATAGTTGTCATCTCGATTGACAGCCGATTGTGAATGTAGTAGCATACAGATTCAAATTTTGGATTGGTCTCGCAATGACGGCACCATACTGTAATGTATGTCTTAGGCTAATGGTTTCCATCGTAAAGCATCCCGGAATCATTTAATTTGTCAGCGACACGATGCGCCCTTTCGGTTCACCAACTGCTACCGACACCGACTACGAGGAAGAAAACGCGAAGCGCCGTCGCTTCATCGCTCGATTGAAGAAACAGCGCGGCGTTGTTGCCGTTTCCTCGTCCAGTCGTTTCAATGACGAGCAGCCAAATGACGTCCGGAGTAAGCGATTTGTACCGTTCTTCAACATAAATTGCAGTTTAGTTCCGACACCGCAAGTCCATTGTCAGCAGGCACAAGTCGAATTGGCACCCAGCTTCTCCAGTGGTCAGGAAGACCTTCTGCCGCTCAATGTGCCGCTTCTTGAACCATTTTGCAGTCGAAGTGAGTCGTAACGCAAGGATTACTGTAGATCTGAGGCTCCCTTTTAGTAAATTAAATTGCAGTTTAGTTCCGACACCGCAAGTCATTGTCAGCAGCACAAGTCGAATTGGCACCCAGCTTCTCCAGTGGTCAGGAAGACCTTCTGCCGCTCAATGTGCCGCTTCCTGAACCATTTTGCAGTCGTAGTGAGTCGTAGCGCAAGGATTACTGTAGATCTGAGGCTCCCTTTTAGGTAAATTAAATTGCAGTTTAGTTCCGACACCGCAAGTCCATTGTCAGCAGGCACAAGTCGAATTGGCACGCAGCTTCTCCAGTGGTCAGGAAGACCTTCTGCGCTCAATGTGCCGCTTCCTGAACCATTTTGCAGTCGGAGTGAGTCACAGCGCACGATTTCTGTAGAACTGAGGTTGCCGTTTAGGTTCGATTGAATCCAACAGCTCTGATAAGCTTATCATCCGAGGCGGTGACGGAACGCACCATTCAATCAGGTAAGAACAGTTCGACTTCGCGTTGCACAACTCTACGAGCTCCTTTTTTAAGCTCTTTTCAAGAGATGAATCTTCCTCCAGTTTTACTTAAGAATCTCAATGAAATGGGCATTACCGAACCGACTCCAATTCAGTGCGTGACGTTACCTCTTATTATGCGAAAATTCGGTAGGCTCCTCTAATCTAGTACTCGTATACAGTTAACTTTAGAATTCGATATAATTGCGGAAGCGGCGACTGGGATGCGGCAAAACCGTTGCCTATTTGCTTCCCATTATATCGCTCATAAACTCGTGGAAGTCCACGAATGCGAGGCACGTTCCCATGAATCCTTACGCCATTATCCTTGTTCCTACTCGGGAATTAGCCATTCAGGTCAGCACTGAAGCTAATAAGCTGGTCAAAAGTGAGTCACTACGCTGAGCCTTTGTTTATCGAAGTCTTTCAGATCTCCAAGTCACTGTTGCGGTCACTTACGGTGAAATGAAACAAAACAAAACAAACGCTGACTTGAAATCCGGCTGCGACATTGTTATCGGTACAGCAGGTCGTCTGGCATCTCACCTATCAGGCCACAGTCTTTTGCGAATCTGTCTGAAGAAGCTCAATTGGATAGTTATCGATGAAGCGGACCATTTCTATGAAAGGGATAGGCAAAATGAAATCGACTACCTCTTGAACTTTTTGCGGAAGAGTCAGCGAAGATTAAGATTGTACCTGTTCAGCGCAACATTCGATACGATAATAGTCGAGAAGTTCAAGAAACACATGAGTTCACTACCTTTCGAGATTGTCGACCGCGAAGTAGCAAAAGGCATTGAGTACGAGTGGAAGGAGCTGCACCTCACTCAGAAGATCGGGGAGCTTCTGAAGGACCTTTACGACATAAAGGAGGCAAACGACGGTACTGTTTCTTTCATTGATGCCGCCATTTGCTTGTTTGCAGGTCAGATGCCGAAGACGATTGTTTTCGCAAACGAGAAGAGACGGTGCAAGTATCTCGCTATCCACCTGAGGCTAATGGGGTTCAACGTGGCGTTGCTGTATGGGTGAGTGGGTGTCATCGTGTTGAATACACCAACTGGCTATTGTAGGGAATGCTGCCAAAGTACCCGAGAACAAACATTGAACGACTTTCGTTCAGGGAAGATCAATCTTCTCGTCGGCACGAATCTCGTAGCGCGGGGGCTGGACATCCCCAACGTCAAATTTGTAGCGTTTTATTATGTACTACTCAGTTTGATAATTGGATTTAGGTGATCAACTTCGACTTTCCTTGCGACAATATCAGCATATTCATACATCGCGTTGGACGGACCGGAAGAGCTGGACATCAAGGCCACGTGATCAACTACAACGGAGATGAGTCGTTAATAAAATTAATAACTGGCACTTCAGATCATCATATCTAATAAATCAAATGAGACAATATTTGTTGCATTGTAAAAAAAGACGCCAGAAAGCATCGTTCTGCAGGTCGAGCCTACTGTACTCGAACGTTATGCATTACAAGTTCAATCTCAAAATATACTTTCCGTCCGTGCGAAACAAACCGCCTTGAGTAACAATCTTGTTTATTAGAAATTTGGTGTACCTGTAATTTAACGCCGAAGCTACCTATCACAGAGATCATCAATCACGTAAGGACGAAATCAACCAACAACGGGATGTGGTCGCTGGGCGTGGCCTTAGAAGGCCACGGACCCACAGTCGCCATAGCTTCAGATATCTCCGGTAGTTCCAATCGACGCAAAAGTCGAAGGCCGCCTTCCAGGACCTGTATTGTATTATCCTACAATAAAATTTGAAACTGACAGTAAGTCGTCCACTGATCTACTTACATTATCATTGACATAGGCCTGCTGAACTGAATAGAATATAAAGTCCGGGTTAAATCCTTGCCTGTTCAGATTGGAACAATCGTGCTAAAATAAATTTGTTAAAGATCAGCACAGAAATGGGAAATACCTGATTTTCTGTCTTCAGGTGGAAATATGACGAAGCAAAGTCAAATTCATGCGTCCACAGGCCGTCAAGAAGCGAATACTTCTCGCCCTCCTTCGCAAAAGTGCAGTCAGCCTTTAAACGAGTTTCCTTCGGAGGTTCCATCAAAACCCCAATCACCGTGTCTCTTTCGCCTTGTCCGGACATTTCCTTCTGCTTGCACTGATGAAGATTAAGCTGTTTCTCAATGATGAAGCGATATATGTCGGAAAAAGGTTCCAAATTGAAGTCTCCGCATAAAACATATTCTGGTCGTTGAAGTGGGCCTTGCCGAGAAGGATCTTCATAATTACAAACTTCTCGTAGATTTGCTAATAAGAGCGCCAACTGGGCAAACTTTCGATGTCCGGACTTTGTGTTGTATATCAAATGCGTGTTTGCAACGCATATTTCACGGTTGGACGATCTGTGACGCAATCGAATGACTTGACCAATATTCGGTTTGTCCAAAACAGATTCTTCTCGAGCATACATCAGTACAGGCCTGTAGCACACTTCTTCAAACACCGCCTTGCGGTAAAATATTGCACATCCGTCAACCACGTCCATAGTCCCACCAGTTTTCCTTTGATAGCGACCAACGTAGCCAACTGAAACACAATCTAGTGCACCGGAAAATTGAAAATTGTTCACTTACGTTGTTCCAGAAACGGTAGGAAGTTCGCAGTGTAATGTTCGTAGTACACTTCTTGAAGACAAAATACGTCGGCTTGTAACATTTTCAATTCATTTGACATTAAACACCATCGACTGGGCCATTCCAGAGATGTTTCCCTGCTGCGGTCAATGTGGCGATACAAATAGAGAGTACGATCGATTGTTGGTTGGCAAAGAACATTGTACGAGCATACGCGGATCACGTGTGATATCTCGTTTGGAGGCTTCTGTATTTGAGCCCACACACGCAGTGGTATTCCATGGTGCAACTGGGAATGATATGATAACGAGTCGATGAACGTAGAAGGTCTAGCGCTAAACGCGAGATTTCTGTATGAAGTCACATTTTGGACGACAAATTTCTTTGCTGGATCCTCAAAAGATCGCCGATTTTGATAACGGGCTGCATAATTTCCGAAAGCTCCACCTGAAAAAGTTAAACCGTATTATAAAAATTTGTCGGCCCTTACAGGAAAAGATGGAATCCACAACTGGAAGGCACGGAAACTTTGGCATAGTTTTGACTTTGCAGACAGTTTGCCTTTTTTGCGTAACGCTTTCCGCGGGTTTGAAATAATTCGATATAAACGGCTTCTGTTTCAATCCTTTCTGTGAAGTCTGCGATAAGAGCTCCGCACTCAGAATCGCTTCTTCTTTATCCAGGTCGATTTGCACAACTTTGGTTGGCGCAGAAGCTTCTCCGTCGTCCGTGATGTCAATAACTTCGACAGCCTCCGTTGGCGATGGTTTTCCCTTCGTACTGTGAAGAACGCGAATCACCTCGATTTCGTTGTCACTCTCGTCGTCAATCACAATCGTGTCGTTGAAGCACAATTTCGTCGATGTCGATGGGAGCTCTTCGACTTCGTTTACTGGGACCAGACAGACCGATATCTTCTTCTTCTTTTCCAACTTCGTGATCGCTACTTTCGGTCGAGGCGTCGAAACAGTCAGATCTGTAGTTGGCACCTACGAACACATAGTAGAAAAGAATAACATACTAGCGGCCGACGTATTTTCCGTTGGATCAGTCACGGTCTCAAAGATCGTTTCGTCCAAATCCTGGTCGAACACGAGACTCGGGCCGATGTTCGTCTGACTGAAACGCTCGAATCACCAACAAAAACACGTTAGAACGCATACAATTTCGCCGCGATGCAACTAATAACCTCGCGAGCAGCGCTATCCATTTTCCGGGGCGTTGGGCGCCGTTTCATTGGCGTTCGTTGGTGAGGTCTCTCAAGTTCATAGCGGCGGTGTTGTCTAGCCGATCTGTTGCGTACCCGACCCATTCTGGAAAAAACTGATAAAGCATGAAACATCACACGTGACCGTGCGCAAAATATTCTGGCGCATGGCGGCTGATGCAAATCTTCAAACCCCAAATGTGCGCGGCGATTGTATTTATGCATTCGTAAACCCGGAATTTCGCACCGAGACCTGAAACACTAACGCAAGCTACGGTCGGTCCGCTTTTGTCGGATTTTTTCATTTTAGAGTGGTGAAATGGCGCATTTCCCCGCATCAGTGTGTCCAACGAACCTTAAATCGATCGGCAGTAAGAAATTAGGCCGAACAACCGGTGCACCTCGGACGGCTGACTCGATTGCCGTTTTCACCACTCGATAGATAGACAGTACCGCTCCGATAAATCACGTGAGAAGCTACAGCCAAATGTATTTGAAGGCGGGTCTGCATTTTGTGAGGACATCCCTGAGCTACAGCTAAATTTCACATCCCGAATTGGAAATATCGTACGTTCATTCGTTAAACAAATAGCGGGAAGCAAGCAGTTCAGGGAGAAACATCTGAAACCCGGCGATGGTGAAACCTTCGAAGACGGCTCTTAATCTCAGTTTCAGCGATGACGAACAGCCGGACAAACAGTACGTCGAGCGGCTCACAAGTTCTTTTGCAGAAGTGCGTTCACGAGTATGTTCCATCCTTGTCTGCAGCTTCATTGAATTCGCTTGTTTACTAGGGAGCGGGGATTCGTCCGAAAAACGAAAAACTCGAAGAAGCGATCAAGAAGTACCGCTCGACAAAGTCGGGAACATTGCAGCAGCAGCGTATTTCGGTTGTTCAGAAACAGACGGATGCACTTGCGGAATCCATTCGATGTACACTCGATGCCATCCACGAAACGCAGCGAATCAAGGACGAGGAACGATTAAAGTCCAAACAGCTCGTCCGTGGTATGTTACTCTTTCCTATCTGCACTCATTTTCTTTTGTTCTGTAGGTGCGCTGGTCACTTTTTTAGCGGAACAAGCCCGTCGACTTCCCCTGTACATTTGTGAAGCTGGCCATCAGCCACCCGCTCTTGTAGGCGGGATTCCCATGCAGGCAGATACCGTAATCGGAGCAGGGGATTTCGTTGCTGCATTCAGTGATGAAATGGAGATGTGGATTCTGGCTGTTGTGACCAGTGTTCAAGGGTCGGGTTCCAACAGCCGTTTTAAGTGTCACGATGTCGAGGACGAATCCAAGGCGATGACGCTCACTAAACGCTGGATCGTCCCTCTTCCTCGTTATCGGGCGAATCCCCAAGTTGACGAACATGCTTTGTTTCCAGCTGATGCAGTGGTGATGGCCATGTATCCGCAAACCACCTGTTTTTACAAAGCAGCAGTTTCTGCGCCTCCCGCGACAGCTACCGATGACTATTTGATCGCGTTTGACGATTCCACTTCCGTTACCGGATACGCAGATCCCCTCAGTGTGGCACAGCGATACGTCCTAACCTATAGAGAAAACCCTACGAGGAAGTCCAAAGGTTCTCGCGACAAACGCAAGACGCTTGACGACGATGATGAGTGAAACAGACGAAGTGCATTAGTAATCGTTGGAATTCGATGTTTATTTCCTTATTTCCACATAAATGATCTCATGTTGTACGGTTATTTTGTGATGATATTTTCTTGGCATTCCGTTCGGTACTTTTGATGTCGATTCTTGTGTACTGTAACGCTAAATATAACTCTATACAAGGATTTTGCAGAACACGTTTTTTCTTCAAGAGATATATCGAAGATGGTTGGAGTTGCATGGTAAAAAAATAAGTTGATTTCCGTTATCATTCCAATCATTGCAGGGTTTTTGAATCTGCGCAGTCAGTGAAAGTCGTGGAATCAGTAATCGAATCGGTTGGAGCCGAGCTAGTTGGACACTTTTCTGTCGATTGCATGCCTTATAATCCCAGCGAAGGCGTCCAGGGACTACAAAGCTGCTACTTGTTGCATCATTCATACTGCCCAGAATCGTCATTCATTCAGTCGGGAATATTGGATTCGACAAAGCGAACAGCAGCGACCGCCGATCGAGGTACTTTGGTCGTTTGTATGTGTATACGATTTCATCACCTTGTAGGCTTCGACTTAGTACTTTCGAAGTTGTCCAAAGGATTAACCTCGGACACTGCGGGTAAATTCGAAGTCACCGGAAAAGAATACAAACTCGCTGACTTTTACATTCGAGTCGGAGGTGCAGTTATGAATTCTGTCAGTAAAGGAGTTGTAGTGGAAGTGGAGTACGCAGCCTCGGCCATTCCGACCCAGTGCAGTAGTGTTTTGACGGAAATCGTCGAATATCTCTTTCACGAGATGAAAGACAATCCGAAACCGAATGTTTTCAAAAATATGCAGGACTACACAATGGCCGACACGATGGAACAATATCTCTGCATCTTCCTAGAGATGCGGAAAAAGGCGACTTAGTCGGTGAAATGATTGTGGCATTGTTCGCTCTGCAGGGCACCGTTGTAAATAAATGGAATTACTGTAACATGTTAGTGTGGTCTCAGTTGTGCATTCGAGTTTGCAATTGACGTCCAGCGATGTCTACAGCCGGTTCCAAGCGTATTTACGCTCTCTGATGCCGAGGTGCCGACAAAGGGAGCCTCGACAAACCAAGAATCTGCACCACCATGCATTATATTTACGATTGGTCTCGGATGGATCAGCGATTGAAACGGCGGGAAGTGCAGCATCGGGATTGGAGAAAGACCGTGAATTCCCACCGATTCGTCGCAGTTTTGACGCTAGTTTCTTCCGTTTGTCGGGTTTCGAGTAGCTTTGCCTCATTTATCTTGCCTGCCTGTGTGCAAATCGGTCGTGTCCACGCTGCCGCTGTTCTGCTTATTCGGGTTCTTTTCAGATTCAGGATGTCTCTGGGGATGTTGAACATGTCGGTTAGCGAACACGGCATCTTCGTCGACCCGAACTTCCGGCTGGCGACGTTCAACAACTGGATATTTGACTCGAAACCCGGAGCTCGCTGCACTTCACAGAGGGTTTCGTGCGGTCTTCACTCTACAACAACTTAAACTATTTTTAGTTGGCAGATGCAGGTTTTGTTTCCGCAGTAACCGCCGATGATCCGTATTCCGCCTCTTGCGCGTTTTGCATGAAGACTTTGGTGTGGGATCCCGAAGATGACCCCTCGTAAGTCATTTACGATAAGTATGTACAGTTTATTAACGATTCAGGGAGGAACACAAATCTCACAGTAAACGCTGTTTGTTTGTGGAAACTGTGCTTGGGAAGCCTTTCGAAGAAATAACTGTCGAGGAAACAATACGACTTGTATCGTTCAGATTTGCCAGAATTAACGTAAGTTGATTGATTTGTCGGATGGTCTTCTCAACTTCAGTCTTCCAGTGTGAACAATTCCAAACGCTATTCATAAGAGGCCAAGAATTCGAGAAAAACGTCAAAGAGCAGATTAGCAAGATGGTCAAAACTCTGCGTTAAATTGCGTGTATTATATAAAATAAAAGTCATTCCCGTTTATTGTGACATTGAGGATCTGGTTACGAGCAGGATTGTTCGGTTGTCGTTACACTGCTGACTCTCTTCGTTTGACTCGGTCGTGAAGGCTTCTGCATCGAGGAGCGTCGAAGAAGTTGTCGGTAGCCGCTTGTTTGGCTGCTTGACCTGTGATAGACGCTGAGATTTACGGGTGATCACGGATCTCAAACGGCACCTTCACTGACCTATTGTCGTATTCGCGGTAAATAGCCGATGAACTGAGTCGTTTGCGGCACCTCGTGATCGCGTGTTTTCGTATGACCGTGGAGAATATCGACAACTACATGCAAGAATAGGATACATCAGCGAAGTGAATGCCAACTGACCAAGATTGGGTTGACAAGGGAGTTTGCGGTGAAGAGCACCATGACGAGCCATCCGATCCATTTGCCAGAGTACTTCGAATTCGAGCAGAGTGTGATCAGCACTTGGCCCAGGACGAAGACACACGTGTTGATGCAACATGGCAACAGAAGACGAGATTCTATGCTCAGTTGTCTCTGCACTATGACCAGCGAAGGCGTGAGGGATGCGCGTCCTTTCGCACTGCAAACATGTGTGGAATCGTGCGGTTGTGAGGGGTCTTACGCGTCGAGAAGAGGCTGTTTGCGGTGCCGGTTGAAAAGAAGGAAGAGCGCATAGCCGTAGAAGGGAAACGGCAGAATCATCGAGGAAACATTGAAAAACAAATAGTACGAGTGCGTTCCGTTGCGGTTATAAGCCGCCCAGTCGCTGGAAATTAAAGAAAACGTTCAAAGTCGATGAGCCAGTTGGCGAACCTGGTTAGCCCGTACACCGAAGGGTCGTAGTGCAGCGGCTCGAACCACGAGAACTGGTGCTCGATGAGGCTCTGCGCGATGCCGATGATCCAAGCAACCGAGCAAATGAGGAAACAAGTGGTGGGTGAGAGAAGCCTGAACCAGTTGGGATGCTGCACGGCGGCGAGTCGCGACCTAGAACATCTCGTTTGTCACAATCAAACAATCAAACTCTGACCACGCCAGGATCGGATAATGCCACACCATCGCCCACCACGTGAAATCCAAATACACGTGGATGTACCATCTCCATGACGGCGGCGTGATTTCGCTCTTTGTGAGAATCACCAGACCAGGCCAAATCGCGAACTGAAAGTGGTTGTGCTGTAACCATCGTTAGGCGCGTCCGAAGGATTCTAATTCAGCTTTGGCTCTGTGCTCGGTTCTCGAGTGGGCAACGAATACCGACTCGTGTTTCTCGATACTCGAGCGCAAACAGAGTCGCGTGAAGCGAGAGGCGAGCGAGATCATCTGTTTGCGGAGTCATGCACCTTTGGGTTCGTCGTTTGCAAGCAGCAATGTTTACAGCTGCGGTTTGCACTCAAGACGAGGAGAGGAGAGAGACTCACCTGGAAGAGAAGGAAGATGTCGGCCAGTGCCTGGCTCAATATGAATCGGAATCCAACGATATCGCGACACATCTTCAGCATACTCGTACAAACAACTCCGTAGAGCGCGAGTCCGAGGATTCCGAGAACGAGGAGGAATCCGCCCGCGATTGCATCGTCGCCGCTGATTACCGGACGAACGCGGACGTCGAGATCTTCGCCGTAAGAGGCGCGGAAGACCGAAGTCGACGAGCTGTCGATCAACTCGTTGTGCGAATTCATTCAGACATTGAGGTTACGGTAGCTGCGGACGTCGTGTGCGCACAGGAGGAGAGTGGAATTGTGTCTGTGACTCCACAGACGTGTCTGCAAGAAGGTCATGAACGCGTGGGAATCTACATCCAGACAATATAAATGCAAATGACGTTCGCAGCGTCCCGAAGGAAACGGAGAAGACGCGTAATTGCAAGAGGCGCACTTTCGGCAACTTTTCGCCTCGAAGACGTCGCCGATGTTTGGTCGCCGCGCGTCCCCCGACTCGCGTGCGGTTTGTGCCGTCGGGACCCCCAGGATCGCGCTGATTTCCGGGGTTCTCAACCCGATTATTAGCGGACTTTAAACCAACGAGCGCGGAAATCGGTAGAGCGAGCGAACTGCAAATGCGTAGATGGAAGAGATGATTAAACGCTTATTAGACGCTAATTATGAGAAGAGAGATGAGAGATGAAGGAAACGTTAATGTGGAAGTGAGTCCTGAAGAGCGCACAACGCCCTAAGCCAACAAAGGTTACGAAGGAGAGTGCAGCAGCCTATCTGGAGCGCCAGATCCCAGGGTTGTTCCAAGGACTCAGAGATTAATCGCCAATATACGCGCCTTATAATGTAGTGCAGATGAGGAAATGAGCCAACTTG
Organism: Steinernema feltiae; assembly: GCA_007213375.1. Lineage (NCBI taxonomy): Eukaryota > Metazoa > Nematoda > Chromadorea > Rhabditida > Steinernematidae > Steinernema > Steinernema feltiae. The sequence goes on along the minus strand of MQUG01000330.1, from coordinate 15,365 downwards.
GTGAGATTACGGCAGAAGTGGAACTTCATCTGGAGCGCGGCTAAATTGGGAAACAAAGCGGCTGCGCAAACACCGAACGTCTCATTAAGACTAATCAATTAGTGCCGCTTCTCGCACGGCGGCGAGCAGCCCGGGCCAATCCGATTCTCAAAGTTTCCGATTTCACCCGAGGTCTAATGGGAAACGACTTGGCCGTCTCCGAAGAATCCGACGGCCGCGCCATGAGGTGAGTCTTTGAAATGCACAAATAAAGAGAATCTGACTCATTTTGGTAAACTTTGAATTGTGCAAACAGAAGTGGGCGAAACGGTGACGCCGTGAGAGGATTCCGAAGGAATCTGAAGGAAATTCGCTGAAATTGGAAGGAAACTGAAAGCAAAAGCATGGGAATGGGAGAGTGTGATTAATTGGCCTCGATTTAAATGGAATTCGATGAATTTGGACGTGAAAGGACGGGGAATTCACATAGTCCTAAATAGGACTTGAGATTTCGCTTCTTGTGGATAGCAGGAAAGCATTATTATTTGGTGCGATTGCGCGGCACGTGAAGGTGAGCGAACAGAACAGCGCATTCACCGCATTTCATCTCTTAGCTGAGCGCCTCCGGTGGAACTCACCGAAGATGCAAATTGAATTCTGTGCGCGCATAACTCAACTACGGCACGAGCACGGAGATCAAAACCCAACTTATCAGGGGATAGTGGAACGCGATCCACCCATCCCGGGAAAGAGCGCGATTCACCGCGAGGAGAGAAATCGAGTCAAATTTCAGCGGATGAAGGTCAACAAGATTTGCAACGACTCTGAGGCCAAGTTTCCGATGCACTTTGCGTCATACCGAAGCAGAGTACACAGAAACGACGCTAAAATTGGATCTAAAGGGGATAGCGAATGATATGGGAGCGCAGTTTCGGGTTGAAAATTTCTATTTTGAGTCAATCGATGAAAAAACGTCAACTGATTTCGTTTTATTACAAAAGATAAAATAGCGGAAAGCATCTAAAGACTAATCGCGACCCTCGCCAAACGAATCGCGTCGTGAAATCGAAGGAAACACGGAGTTGCGGAGGTTTAATGTTTATTAATGTCGCAAATTCATCCGCAAAGAGCAAATCCACTCGTGAGGTCCTTTATTCCAATTTAATCTCGAAAAGTATGCGTTTCACACTTGGGTTGACCACGCGACTGACACGAGGAGAACGGATAGGGATGAGAAAACCGTGTACCGTAGACGCTGTCAGAACCCACACCCCCGGGGCACTGTCACCTGCAAGTTTGTGTTTTGGTCCTAACGGGAAAGAAAAGGAAATGGGAGCAACGTGGGACAAATGCTCCTAGTTGCTCTCTCGCTCCCGCAGGAACACGAACCTAATGCGAAAAAGTAAACAAAAAGAAGAAATCCAAGGGCGCCACAAAGTTATCGAAGTTCGGTCGAATGGAAAGTGGCGATTAGGCAGAAGATTCCTGCGAACACCCACGAAGATTTGCTTTTGCAAAGCGCGGCTTCCACGGAAACGAAACCTCGCACGGAAATAGAGTTTCTTCGCAACTGAAGAAGTGGGAGAGCCCTCGAAACGCAATCAGTTCCGCTCAACCTCCGCCTCCCAGCGAGCACAAAATTCCAATTTGGCACAAAGCACGGCGCCTTCGCCGGCGGCGACTCGTAAATTCCACTGCGCAAATACAGACGACCCAAAAACATTCGTCCGCGGGGTCACCGCGACGGATTCAGCTCCGCCGGATCAGAGAACGAGCGACCTTCTGCGTAGGAAGCGACGGAATTAAATAGTAATTAAGAGTTGGTCGCGGAAAACGCCTCCGTATAAGTGCGATTCGCCTAACAACAATTCTGCAGGAGCGAATCGAGCAAACATCGATGTATTGAAGCCCTGAGGCAGATTCTTGGCGGATTAGGCCACTTTGCGACCATAGATTAGATATCGTGAGTGAGGAAAAACGCCGCGATGACGCTACACATGCGGAAGTAATTGGGAACATATGCCGAGATGCGAAAAGAAATTAATTCAAGTATTTGAAGGGCGCCGCGCTCATCTGATCGACGGAGATGTCGCAACGCTGAAAAGGCCCGCAGAATACGGTACGGTAGCGTGGAAGATGTGATGTTTCACCGCATCAAGCGGAAAGTGACTACTCTGATTGTAGGATCACTTTCCATCAGCGGCATTGAGCACGTCAGATCGTCCGATTCCTCAGGTGCAGAATCACCCACTGTCACTTCGAATCGCGAGACGCGAAGGAGATTCGCAGACAGCGCGCCGATCGAATGAAACGTTGCAAACGTCATTCAACGTTCGTCGGAAGCAGAAGTCGGGTCCGCAGCTGGAAATACGTCCGATGCTTCACGTCGCTGTCGGCTTCGCCGTGTTGACGGCCTTCTTCGCTACGTCGATCGCGGGATGCGCAAAGAAAAAGGTACAGATCGCGCGGTTTCAGTTTTAAGATTGAGAACTTCAGCGCGTGAAACCGGTGGAATCCATTGAGGACCCCAAGTCGAAGCCCCCAATCGTGACCAAGTCAGCAACTGAACCAGCATCAGCGCCGGTAGATCCGCAGAAACCTATAGAGGCAGCAAAACCGGCCTCAGCCTCCAACGAGAGCGATAAAAAGGAAGAGAAGAAGGAGGAGGAGAAGAAGGAAGAGAAGAAAGAGGAAAAGGAGAGCAAAGAGAAGGAATCGGGCGAAAAGGTAGGCGAGGAATGGGCGGTAATGATGCAAAGGTGCTGTGTAGAAGGACGAGAACTCCAAGGATAAACCTACCGAGACCGGCAAAGACGAGAAGAAGGAGGACAACAAGAAGAGTGACGATAAGGTTTGTTTTGTACTTTAGATGCATGACTAAGGTGCTTTTAGGTATCTGCTACGCAGCCTTCCAACACAAAGTCCAATCGTGAGAAATCAAAGGACGAAAAGAAGTCTTCCGAAAAGGAAAATAAATCCGAAAAGAAGTCGGAAAAGAAGTCTGAGAAAGAAGAAAAGAAGGAAGAAAACGACGATGAGTACCAACAGGTACTGGGACCCGACCTACAATAATGTCGCATGCTTTTGTTCTTTCAGGTGCAGTTTGGACCAGCGGAAACTCCCCCACCACCTCCCGAGAAGAAGTAGTCATTGAGAAGTGTACCTAGCTGCTTGGCTGATACGCGAACGAAATGAAATTCAATAAAATGCATTTGAAGTGTCTTGTTTAATGATCTGAAGAAACTAACACGTATTATACGAAAATAAGGTTCAAAATTGTTATAATCGTTCCCTTTTTAATTCTGGATGATCTTGTACATCAAGATTTCGTTTCCTCTTTCTTTCTTCCTTTTCGCGTTCTAATCTCGTGCAATGTCGTATCAAATCATGTTGGTGTATCGGGTGCATCATAGTGTTCCACACAGCACATGCCGTGTTGTAAGAGTTAGGCAAACTTTTATCGGTTCTTTCTCGCATAAAGCACCACTTTCTCTCCTAAATGACGCGGGATCACTATGCTAAATAGTTTCCTAAAAATACCTTGTTGTTGTAAGTACATTCAATAATCTTGTTGTCATATGGTAGTAATGAACGCGTTGCTTTCATCTGAGCCAAAGGTTCCGATTTGTGTTGAACGTACAGGAAACCAATGTGCTCAGGAAGTTCACCCTCTTTCGTCACTTTACGAATCTGCAGCTTGAAATCTATGGAATTATGCGATGGAGGCTTCCACTTAAGAACGGCATCACATCTTCCTGACTGGTAAGGCTAAAAAAAATGTAAAACTCTCACGTCAGGCACAATTTACCAGTTTCTTGGGCTGGAAAATTAGACCGTCGATTTCATGACCAATATTAGATGTAAATTTCGGTTCAAATAATTTTGGAACCTGACCGATCTCCCAGAATTCCTTCATCCGAACACTAATGGGTTCATCCTCTCGTCGAAGGCGGCCAGTCTTCATTGCTTCAACACGCGAATCAATCAATTCTCTCCGGATGCATTCCATTCTACGTGGAAAATCACACTTCCCCACTTCTTGACCCTAAACAACAACGCTTCAGAAGCCAGTTGAACAGCTTAAGAATAATCACCTCGTATATTATGACGTCATATATCAAAAGTCTGGGAACTGAATCAACTGTTCCATCAGGCCTCGTGTTCTTATCTATTATCATTTCACTGTCAATCAATGTCTCAGTAATATGTCGTGATTCCTTTCTATGCGGAAAAGAGATCGGAAGCGAAAACACATTATTGTCGCGATCAAAAGCGAACACTTCACCTTCTGCATGAATTAGCACCATATACCTTAAATATCATACATTATGGAAATTCAATGAATTCCAGATCTACCTCATTCCATCAGCCTTCCACGAAACCATGTATCCCCCTTCGAGAAGTTTCATGTTGTCATTGCTCGGAGAACGCTCTAGAGAGACAGGTTGACTACCAGGGAAACCATCACGATTGTAACCACACATTTCCCTGATCTACAAAATAGTATTGATTAGTAATGACCATAATATCATGTTGAGAAACCTTGTTCTGTAATATTGATCTCATTGTAGGGTCCGAAACATACGTGACCTCTGGGACCAATCCATCCATAAACTTTGGTTCAACATTTTCTTGTTGCAAATCATCACCATCATCGCGATTTTGCTCAGCACGGTCTGATCCATTCTGTTTGAGGATGTCGAACGCATTATCGAATGCTGCAGCAGCAATATCGCTGTGAGAATTCGTATCCCAAGAAGGACGTGGTGGCGCTTCCATTGGCTCCCCATCATATCTCTCGACGAGATCATTTATGTAATCTTGCTTGTAAATTCCACCATGACGGTGTTTGGCGAATTCCATAACGGAATGATCAATGGCGTTGTCCATGACATCAACCAGATAAGCAGCTATTAAAAAGCCTGTGCGGTTGAAACCGTGAGTACAGTGAACCGCGACCACTTGATTTGGGTTTGTCTAAATATTCATATCACAAATAGCTGGGGATAGACCCCCACTTCACGAAATTCTTCAACAACTTCGATGAATTTGCTTGTTTCTTCTTCTGTGGGCGAAGATCCGTGTCCGGCCATTGGCATTTTCACATACCTGCATCCATGCCGCGTCACCTTGAATTGATCTGACCATACATAATACAACAGCGATTCACTTACCTCCTTCTTTGAATAGTATCTGTTTGTCTTCGTCAAGTCAATCCATAAGCCAATCTTTGCTTCTGGAGGTGCTCCATCCAATTTGGCGTCAAAGACGTTATCGACGTAGAAGCGATACTTCGGCTCTGTAATTTGACGATCGTAAAGACAGCATAGAGGCGTCTTGAACGGAAGGAATGTCTGAGCAACAATCTGAACAGAAGCTTTAAACGCAAAACGATCAAATGCGATCACCTTTCCCATTGGTGGACAGTACAGCCAACGGTCCGGAAGCCCTTGTTCGGCTTTGCGGGGTGTAGGTCCGCTGGGGTCCGAGAAGAGATCGTCGTCGTTCATTGAAACCTCCAACAATCTGAAACGACAAAAATGAAATGCGTTGTGCTCTTCTATAAAGAAACGACCAACCAACGCGGAAATACAGTCACGAACGGAAATATATTCAACAACTCGCTGAAACGGTCGATTTGCGAAGCCTAAGCCATAACTTAAAGTTGGTCAATACTTATGCGCATAAACAATGACATTTTATTCATAAAATTAATTCTTAATGGTGGTCTCTTGTATGCTTTCATGATAGAGAGATCGCCCATGCAAAAGTGCGTCGCTGCTCCTCCCTCCTTCTTGGTCAAAGCATATTTTGAAATTTTAATGTCTTGTATTGGAATTCAAGCAACTTCTCACTCTTTAACTAATAGGTCTTGGCGAGAATAGTAAATTCCAACTAATTATCTGCTTCTAAAATTGCAGATGAAGAACGAAAAACAGTGAATCACGGAGTTTCTCCGCTGTGTATATATTAACGTGTCGTCTCTTTGCATCCTGTTTTGTTTTGGATTGATAAACGGTTCGCATCGCGTCCACGCAACATCGTCACGCGATTTCAGATTCCGTCCCACCAAAGCGATCAGCTGATGAGGCCCTGCACATTCTGAGCGCCAGCCTCACGATTGTTGCGCGGACCCCCCAAATGCAACGACTCCATTGTCTCCCAATCGAATCATCACCGTCGATTCACCATTTTCTGTCAGGATATACCGTTGCGAGAGTTAACCTTAGCTCGATTTGTTTATCGGGACCGCGGAGTTTATCGTGCACTCAACAGCAGATCACTCGTCGTTTTCTCTCCTTCGGGCGATCGGTGTTTCCACTTTACGCACCACCGGCTTCCCGATGGTTCTTTGCTGCTCGATGCGCCCATGTTTTTTTATCGCAGCGGAGGGGCATGTTGTCTTGGCGCGAGTTGAGCCTGAAATGCGGACGTCTTCGTTTCGCTGTCCTTTGCGATTTGCACGTATTCGTTCCGTTTTGCGCGTCGTGCGGCCTGTTGTGCTAACTCTGTCCTCTCACGGCGTATTGCTTCCTTCCCCAGCTGCACACATCTTTCAGGACATTTTCGACGATGGTCGCGGACGAAGGCCGAGTGGCGCGCTGGTACTTCGGTGGGTTGGCTTCTGCCGGAGCAGCAATGTGCACTCACCCCCTCGATCTCCTCAAGGTCCATCTTCAAACACAACAAAAGACGTCCGTCGGCATAGTAGAAATGTCGAAGAAAATCTATAAAGGCGACGGATTCCGTGGATTCTACAACGGAATATCCGCTTCGCTCCTCAGGCAGCTCACTTACTCGACGACGCGTTTCGGAATGTACGAAATTCTGAAGAAGGATAGCCCTTCTGATCGGCCACCACCATTCCACATGAAAGCTCTCTACGCCGGGGTAGCGGGTGCCTGTGGTGGACTTGTTGGTACCCCGGGAGACTTGGTGAACGTGCGGATGCAGAACGACATCAAGCTACCGATGGGAGAGAGGAGAAACTACAAACATGCCATCGACGGCGTCTTCCAAATCCTTAGAAAAGAAGGTGAGTTATCTGCTTGAATACGGTAATCCATAATGAATCCGGTTTAGGAGCTGCTCAACTCTTCGCAGGAGCAACGATGGCGACTTCCCGCGCCGTGCTGATGACGATCGGACAGCTGGCCTTCTACGATCAGATCAAGCAGGTCGCCATGGCGTCTGCTCCCAGTATCTTCCAGGACAATATGTTCACCCACTTCTCCTCGTCCATCGCTGCTGCCAGCATCGCCACGCTGATGACCCAGCCGATAGATGTCATGAAGACCAGAATGATGAACGCTCCTCCTGGGACGTTCAAAGGTAAACGTTCAGTACTTGGTGTCCACTCACTCGATGCTTTCAGGAATCGGAGACTGCTTTGTGTACACCGCTAAACTGGGACCCGCTGGTTTCTTCAAGGGTTTCATGCCAGCCTGGGTGCGGCTGGCACCACACACTGTTCTGACATTCCTCATCATGGAGCAACTCCGGATGCGTTTTGGTCACTCCCGTTAATCGGTTCGTGCTGAACGAAGTGCAACAATGCACATGTCGTTCTCCCTCCCTCCTTAACAGGATGATCGGTCATTTCACAGCATTTCGCATTGTATTTATGGTGATAATTTGTTCATGTTAATAGCATTAGACTCCTCGAAGATGTTAGAATTTAAAAAACGCCTGCGTACACTAAATATGTACGTATTTATACGTACGAAACGCCCAAAATCAATCGATCAAATCATGCAAAGAACAGAGTATTGGGAAGAATGTAGAGAAATACCACAGGTCCTGAAACGCAAGTGAATCGCGGTCTTCGAATTTGCAGTTGCCGTTGCGCTCTCGCTCGTTCATGTGTTGCATTTCGCTCGTTCGTTGATGAGCAAATGAGATGAGTTCAGTTTGAGCAGTGCATTGAGTGAATGTTCGCAGATGCTCAGGCTGGCATCACTTTTCTGTATTTCAACATCGTTTTTTCGATCGCGGCATTGTTTTTGTTAGTTGTGTATTTATTCGCTGATTTAGTTACACATCGTTGTCAGTTTTGCTACGCGTTTTGTCTTTTGTGATTTTGGTCATTACCTTCTGACGTTTCCGATTGTTTCAGAATGTCCACGTTGCAGTGCCACATCCACCCGAACGCGCATCTGATTGAGGACCACCGCGCTGGTGACGTTATTTGCCCTGAGTGTGGGCTTGTGGTCGGTGACCGTTTGGTCGACGTTGGCACGGAATGGCGGTCATTCAGCAATGAGAAGAGTGGTGGAAACGACCCATCCCGAGTTGGAGCGCCAGAAAATCCCCTTCTCGGTGGATCAGATCTCTCCACTTCGATTGCCGTTGGCTTCGGTGGTTCGGAGGGCGATCAAATGTAAGTAGTTTCGATCTATTTCACTGATTATTCTCGAGTTGTTAGGCTGGCTAATGCACAACGGAAGAACATGAACAATAGTGACCGTCAAATGTCACAAGCCCTGGGTGTCATTCGCGAAATGTCCGAACGAATCCATCTGGCACGCTCAATTCAAGATTTGGCCGCCAAGATCTTTAAGGACGTTTTGGACAGCAAAGCCTTAAAGGGCAAAAACAACGAAGCCCAGGTACTCCAGTGTCAATCTGCTCCTACAATTACTTTGTTACCTAGGCTGCTGCTTGTTTGTACATCGCATGTCGCAAAGAGGGTGTGCCGCGCACGTTCAAAGAGATTTGTGCTGTGTCGCGGGTATCAAAGAAAGAAATCGGCCGATGCTTCAAGTTAATAATCAAATCGCTTGAGACGAATTTAGAGCAGATTACCAGCGCGGACTTCATGGTATTTCATGCATTTCAACACCTATAATCTAATTTACCCGATTACAGTCGCGTTTCTGTGGAAATCTCGGTCTGCCGCATGAAATCCAGTCTGCCGCCACTCGGATTGCGAAGAAAGCGGTCGAGCTGGACCTGGTCGCAGGGTACAGACCGCGTTTTGTAGTCGAGTTATTTTTTAAATTATTTTTAGACGCAGCCCGATATCCATCGCCGCAGCTGCCATTTATATGGCCACGCTGGCGTCGTCAGTACAGAACAGGAAGAGTGCAAAAGGTAATATAATATTCGTAAAAACATAATATTTTACATGTTTTTTGAAGAAATCGGCGAGATCGCAGGTGCTGCTGAAGTAACTGTGAAACAAACATACAAATTACTCTACCCTCGAGTGAAGGATCTCTTTCCAGAAGACTTTAACTTCCAGACACCAATTGAATGTCTGCCGTCATCATAACTACGATGTGCTGTGTTATTTATTTTTAAAAAAATATAGAAATCTGAAAACGTGTCAGCTTGTTGAGTTTGTACTGCGGACTAGAAATTGCGCGGTTTCGCCTTCAGAAACCACTTGTTGGTAACTGGCATTGGCAATCGCTTGTAGGAGATCGGGTGCCCAACGAGTTACTTGACCAACGTTTATTTCTTAGCGTTTGCCCTTCTTCTTGAGCTTCCTGTTGTGGTTATTTAAGTTGTGCTTGAATTCGTGTCTATTTTCTTGTTCCTCCTTTTTGCATTTTTCATTCGGCACTGGTGTGGCGTACACTTTCAACACTCCATTGCGTAGTTTGTCCCAATTCAATCGTTCTTCCTCTTCGGTCAGCCAACCACATCGGAGGATTTCATCCACATTTGCGCGCTTGTTGGGATTGTCCTTTAAAACTTTTTTGATCACAGCTAAAAGTTTCTATGAAGTTGACAAAGGCGTAATTCGCTTACTAATGACATTTCCTTGTATGACTTTCCAAGACTTCTCTTGATACATCGCGCCACTGACAAACTTTTTATACCGCAGATCTTCAATCGGATCAGCCTTTTCCCAGTGAGTGTTCTTGGTCAATAGGAAGAGGAGAACAACGCCGCATGCAAAGATGTCGTGAGGTTCGGCATGAAAATCTACTTTTCCTCGCCCTTCCGGTGAAATGTATGGAGAGCTCCCTGCCCTTCCGTTCAGAAGTAGTTCGTTGTTTTCCTGGTCGCGAAACCGTTCAGCTAGTCCAAAATCGGTTATTTTGAGTACAACTAAAGCGCCTTGGCTTTTAATTGAAATGAAAAGCAGTCCACTTACAGTGTTCATTAATTAATAGATTTTCTGGTTTTATGTCTCTGTGAGCAATACCCTTCGAGTGGATATGTCTGATACCCTCCATCAAATGTCGGAAGAAATGCCGAATATTTCCATGATTCAGATAATCTACAAACAACTACAGCACTCATCAAACACGTTCGTCTCGGCTTACCGATAAGATAAAAGAGATCGTAACACACGTATTCCATGGAGATATGTATAACATCTGTGCCTTGCAGCTCCATTCCGTATGGCTGAACGACGTTGACATGACCCTTGAGCTCTTGCATGAAGTCATATTCGATTGTCTGCTTCACCGCTGAGTCTTTCACGGGAATCGTTTTAACAGCCAATTTCCGGCCTTCATCGTTGACGACGAGGAGAACGCTCCCGAACGCCCCTGAAATTCAAATCTATGAAAACAAGGAAAAACACTAGGATTATGACGCTATTCGATGGTATCTCTACCGTCAACGCTGCAGAACCAGTTCACTTTAGTTTATGATCTTGTGAACTCTGCGTTCTCCGCTGATCGAGAGGAATGAACGTGGGCGCTAACGTCAACGAGCAGTTGAGATATGATGAAACAGATGAATGATAAGAAAACGCAGAAATGTCGTTGAAAAATGGAGTTAATTCCATGATGCACGACGGAAAAGCACAGCGCGTGTAGTTTTGCAACCACCAGTTACAAATGACAGAAGCGCTGAATGTTGGAACTGTTTTCGTTGGAAAGATGAACGCTGGAACCAGTTTCGATCGTAAAAATTCTTCGAATTCTCACGGAAGAGCGATCGATAACCAAAACGATGCACTTTTTCGCGCGCTCTCCCGCTCAAGTCGCCGGTCGCCCACAGACATGACGTCACACCCAGCACACCAAACGACAGACAGCTGTGCGACTTTGGTGCCTCTGCACAGCAAAGAGGAACAGAAAACGAACCTTCGCCGATGAGCGTCGAACTCCAGGACGCGTACTTCTGCCCCGCATTCACATTCTCCTCCTCCCGTTCGGTTTCTTCCGTTTCCAGTTCTTCTTCTTCGCGTTCTTGGGACCTCGTGGAGAGCTTCCGCTCGTCCAGTTCGATTGTTGCTACAGCTGTTGTCACATCGGTGACATTCGGAGTTTCTTCTGCGGCGATTGCAACCATCGTGGAATCGGCGACGAATTCCTTCCAAAGAAGATCAGAAACCGAAAGGGCAGAGGCGAACCTCGCCAACGAGAACAGACACCTAAAATGTTCTATGTCAGACAGCGATGACTAGCCCGCTAACGCTCCGCCTCTCGTCGCTCGCGAGCGCGGTGATGTGACGAGAGGACAACGAGAAAAGGAGCCCGAAAAACCGAAGCGGCGAGCAGCAAAGCGATGCGAATATGCGAGAAACGGTCGCGTGTGTTTCAAGGATATTTTGGGATCAGTTGAAAACACGTTGTGCGAAACACCGATGGAATAAATGAACTACAAAACAACATAAAGTGAAAACACTCAAATTTAGGTTACAAGGCTTACGGTCCACTAATTGGTTCCATCGTCGCGGGACCCACGTCGGTCATTTCAGGTGAATTCGACGCCACAATTTTGTTGAATTGTTGTCGACCGCAAGCAAACAATCCTAATCGCGTCATTTAAATAGTTTGCGTTGGCGTGAAACCTGCGATTTTTGTAGCTCCGTGACTTTATTCATGTTCAAAAGACCAGACGCACAGCCGAAGACAACCAGGAAGCACAAAATCGTCAATTCAGCATTCGCTGAGCACGAAAGGATTCGAGTTCTGACCCACAATGACGCCGCTCGCTTCTTCGCCCTCGTTCGCGTCTCTGCGCGGATTTTGCGCGTCCAGAATCTCGTTTCTCTTCTCCGGCGCGTGGAGAATGTTCTTCCCTTCGTCTTCGCTGTTCGATTGCGTGGATTCGGTCTCCTCCTGCGTCTTCTAAACATCTGGAACTCAGAAAAACGCACAGGATTCTCCCTCACATCGGTATGCACGCTGTCACCCAAAGTCCTTGCGATATGAGATCGATTCGCGCACAGTTGTCGGTCGGAAAATTCGCGTTTCGCCGCGCCTTTTTCTTTCTTCCTTCGAAGTCGGATACACAATGCCATGTTGAACACGATTACGCTTACGGTAGAAACTGCTGAAAGTGGGTGCATACAGTCAGCAAGAAGCACTCATACAGTACCCACCAAAGAGGAGTGTCGTTGCGGTGTGAATCATCACTCAGAAGCACCGAACGATTTGTCGCTCACAAAAATAATGATCGAGAGTTGAGGAGAGAAGAAGTCTGATCTGCCACGTCATGGCCGCACAACCCCTGTGGCTACAGTATCGTCGGAGATCCGTTTATGACCGTCACTATGTACAAACAACAACTCAACAACTGCATAATAGACTCTCTTCTCTCTGTTCGACCCGTTTCGCGTCGTCTACCGCCGTATAAGGCTGCGAATCCGCACCACCACCGCCTTCCATAGTCACAAGAGGAGAGGAGTCGCGCTCTCGGCGCTTCCGCTGCTCCCGACGACTGCCGTGTTGACTGTCGTCGCCGAACGCGCGCCGCGGAGGTTATTTCGCTTGAGAACGTCGGGACTCGGGTCACGAGAAGGCGAGGTTATCGTAACAACGGTGCGCTTCGGCGAGGGCGACCGCGCCACGGATCCCGTCGTCAGACTTCGGTTTCCGCTTTGCCCTCGTTTGAGTCGAAAACTCCCACTTTGGCGACTGGATAAAAAACGGGAGATTCTGTTGTTGTTGGGCGTGAGGCCTCTGGCGGCGCCCTCGCGATCACTTCCACTGCCGCTGCAATTTCGTTTCCTGCGGATCGACTGGTGCCTGGAATAACCGATTAGACCCAAACCGCGGAGATTCCACGCTCACCTGGCGAAGTTTATCAGCGAGGAGTCTTCATCGATCAGATTCTCGGGATGCTGCGAGAGATAGCGCTTCCAGAGAGCGTCGGTGACCTCCGTGCAGTACATGACCCCGGCGTGGAGGGCGATCATTCGCAGAACGAGCACTCCGTCCACCTGAAAACATCGCTAGGAGCGGATTCCGCGCATAACTGACCTTCAGGTAGGTCTTCAGAAAGTGCTCCACCTGCTTTCGCTTCTCCTTGCGGAACAATTCGGGTTTATCGGGGTCCGAGGTCAACTCAAGGTGTCTGAGGACAAAGCGGAAGCGATCGCGATGGAACAGCGAGATGCTGAACCAGTAGAGAGCGTCGAAGGTCGCGGCGACCAGCAGCACAGAGAACCACAGCCACACGAGGATGAAGATCTTCTCGTTGAAGATGTTTATGACGAGAACGCACTGAAATCATCTTGTCGATCGCAGAGCGGCGGCCGCAAACCTGGACTGAATGTCGCTGGTTGTTCCCGAGAACGCGGACCTCGAAGTCACAGAGAGTGACGCGCGGAAAGTTCCCCGATTCCATCCACGAGCGGCCGAAGAGGAGGTCGCGCAGCACGCCAAAGCCGTAGACGCTGTACTCGTCGGTCTCGAGGAATTTGTTCACGAGAATCAAGTTGGTGAGGATGTTGCCGACGTAGAGCAGTTTCGTCATCTGAATCGGAATGTGCGGTTGGATGCACTGGGGACGGGGCTCACCCACCAGATAGAGACCGGTGACGTAGCTCTCGTAGTATCGCATGTTGAAACACTTGAAAACGCGGTGAAGAGTGTATTGCGTGCGGGAAGTGGCAGTGTGCTGGTATCTGAGGGCGGATTCGATGTGTCTCGAGAGAGATTCTATCGTTCGGATACGGTAATCAGGCTCGATGTTCTCCTTCTCTGTGGCGAGCTGCACGATGTCGTTCATTCGAATACCTGAATGCGCTCTTCAGCACACTGGAGGGCCGGGCGGGGCTACCTGATTTGTCACTCATAAGTCTCCACATGAGGCAGGGGATGTAGTAGAGAAAGGCTTCGATGAGCAAAAAGAAAGGAACCCATTGGTAGTAGGAGATCTGGCGGTACTCCCGTTCGGCAATGTCCACAGGAATATCCTGAAAACTCAGAATTTAGGCGTCGAGAAGAGGAGAGGCGGCGGTACCTGTTCTATAGGCACCCAGTAAGTGTTCTGCGCCCAGCAGTACATTTCGGTGTAAGCCTCCCAGGAGGCGGTGAACTGAGCAGGAACCCAACACTCCAGTGGACGTCCACCGAACTGAAACGGAAACAGGGGCCTGCAGCAGGGTGGGACGAAGACGTACCTGTTTGAAAGACACCAAGACGGCCATCATGATGAGGAAAGACGAAGTGTAGAAGTAGGAGAGTCGGTCGACGAAGTCGTCGTCCTTGCGGTAGTGCAGAAAGGAAAGGGCGCTGAACATGTTCTGCAGCACCATGGCTCCCACTTCCAGCACCGCCGCCTGCTGGTAGTGCAAATCTCGGCCGTGACCTGAACGGTGCATCGTCAGCAGAACACTTCGTCGCTCCGTTCATCCCGAAATTCCCTTCAGGAGCAGAGAGCACAAGCACAGAGAGCGAGGCTAATTAGGTTCGAGTTGCATGCGGACGGAAATCGGACGCCTTTTTGGGTGCGAATTCAAAATGAATCGCAATTTGCGAGGCGAATTAGAAGAAGAAGATCGCTTTCCTACCTCGTCTTCTGGGCAAGAGCATTTGGGGTCGCGCAAGAGGCGTCGAGCGGAGACGAAAAGCAAACTGGGAGAGGGGAATCGCGCAGGAATCGCGGGCCAAAGTGTCAAATTCTGAGGACAAACATGTCAAGAAGTCAGAGGAAAGCGGAGAATTCCTGCGAACGGAGGGAGATTGAGGTGAAGGAGACGTCCTGCAGTTGTGTACACGCCGGAAATTGATATTTACGGGAGGAAGGAATCGATGGAGGCTAGGAAATGATACAAAAATGCCCGCGAATCAATTGAAGCGCAGTGTAAACAGGAAAGCAGAGGAGGAGACGGAGTTCTGAGTTGAAAATACAATTAAGCGAAATTAGCATGAATTACAACGACGCTGAGCGCATTCTTCGAACGAAGGAGGAGCGGCGGACGCCCAGTGGAACCGGGAATTCCCCAAAACAACAGATTTTTGACTTTTAGGTTGAAGTGTGCCGGAGCGCGCTAATCGTGTCCTCAGCGGTCCATTAATAAAGTCAATCATCATCGAAGCGCGCTTAAGAGGTTCTTTGATTTCCGTCGCCCCTCGATCGGCATCTTTCGTCTTCTCCTCCGGAGCGTCGTCCGCTGCGGAGAAAACCGAACTCGCGGCGATGAATTCCGTCAAACAAAGCCAATAAAGGAGGCGACTGCGAGCGCACGG